>JAQIWT010000408.1:0-21005 GCA_034696485.1 Isohypsibius dastychi
TTTTCGTCTTTGTGATCAAACCGCTTGCCAAACGCCATGGCGCAGATGACGTTGGAAATAGAAAGCGTCAGATGAGATCGTGGGTTGTATGGTTTGCCGTTTTGAGACGAGTATAGTTTGATGACATCGTTGACTTCATCCAAGATGGCGTCTTCCAGCCAGCCTTTTCCCATTCCCAAATCACGGAGGGCAGAAAGAGCAAAGCGTCGATGCTGACGCCATATTTCACCCTCGAAAACCATGAAACCTATTCCGTAGACAACAAATCAGTATAGTTCATACTATCAAGCTGATCAAGCAAGTGACGTCACCGCCGTAAATTGTTGATTTACCTTTTCGTGTGCGTTGTTTTGTTACGATAAAGTCGTGATCTCGCCCGGTTAAATTTTCAGTCGAGAATACGGATTTCATTGTATCGTAGTCATGGAGGATCACCTGGGTTTTCCCGCCAACCGTGATGCTGACTGTCGGTCCGTATTGTTTACTCCATTCCAGGATTTTCTTTGGCGGATCGTCGGTTAATGCTGGCAAATTTCCCACGATCGGCCAACCTACACAAACGCGATTTTTTGGAAACTGCGTATGGAAATATGATATTATTTTTACCTTGTGGTCCTGGTGGTAGATTTCGCTTCCGATTTTCAACAAAACGAAAAGCAGCCACAACGATGAAGAAAAAAACTCCGATAAGGCTGGCGTACATTTTTGATTTTTTTTAGAAAGAATGCCTCACGTTCCTGCTGAAAAAGTACAATTTGCACCAGAACGGCTCTAGGGGTTGAAATGTTGATACTTTTGCACTGTATCGAAGTTTTGACGAACAAGATTAACCAGAGTGACAAGAATGTTGTTGATACTTTTCAACAATAGCTCTAACTGCTTTTGCCGTAAATACGATAACATCGGCTTTGATGCGCGTTCAACAGCGCATATGATAAGCTGCGTCTTTGATATGAATTTAAAAGGTTGATGAACTAAAGAGATGTAGGTCCTATACTGCCGCGACCCGGGATAGACCAGCCCGGCACGAAATGAGAACCCGCGAAAAACAGTGTGATCAGCCTTCTCCAGCTGCCTCTCCTAACTGATCAATCAAAAACAACCTTCAGGCCGCAGGAGTACTGACTGCTGTCTTAGCCGGGTATTTTACGCGGGCACGATTTGGTAAACAAAGCGTCTTATTTTTCCGCTACTAGCTACTTGGTGATGTAGAGCGTTCACGAAACTCGTAATATTCTCAAAGTTTATTTCGACATTCTGCAAACAGTACAGCAAAACGCTGCCTTATCACCGGGAAAAGGGTACGTGAACTAAATTCTTCCGTCAGTCAGCTTATGAAATATGAAAATTATGAGCACTTTTCATTGAGCTGATAGTCCTGGCTTGTTCATCCAAAGTGTTCCAAACATATTCCAATGGCTCAGCCGATTCTGTTC
Source organism: Isohypsibius dastychi (assembly GCA_034696485.1). Lineage (NCBI taxonomy): Eukaryota > Metazoa > Tardigrada > Eutardigrada > Parachela > Isohypsibiidae > Isohypsibius > Isohypsibius dastychi. Next base: position 1,437 of record JAQIWT010000408.1, read on the forward strand.
ATGTTCGGCATTCTGAAATCAGGATTCCCGGCTGGCTGGCGTGCATACTGTGCTGAAGGAGAAAGCTTGTCAGCTGGCGCTGGAGCACTGTCTGATCGACTCATGAATACTCCCAAGGTCACCAACGCCCAGAACATGATCATACGAAAGAAACTCATCTTTCCCAGTCGATGAATAAATCAAAATAATTTGGCAGATTACAGTTTTCTGATCCAACTCAGCGACAGGTACGAGTAAATTTAGTTTTCAGTTCGAACAGCATCATCGAAACGCATCCTTGGCAACAACCTCGCCACCGGTAGGGTCAAACAAACCTTTCAGCGTGAAAATGTAAATCAAAGGTCAACGGAATGCCGGTGTTATTTGCGCCTACGTGCACGTGTGTGAATAGGACAGATGACTTCTTACATTTTGCCACATACACTGCCCGATGATTTCATGACATTCACCAGAATGTCTCCCGATCAAAAAAAGTACATATATAGAGAAGAAAAGCTTCACTGTACAGTGTGCATAGGACTTCAAGTGAGGAATCCCAGAAATCCTTGCAATAAAAATGTACATCAGTCAGGTAATGGCATCGAAGTGCCAGCAAGAACGTAGGTTGGGAAAAGTCACCTCTCTCTCAGGGTTTCCTCTCCCAAAAATCATAGAATTTTCGATCGCTCTCGTCGAAATCCATATGCACTGACGCAAAATGAAAAAGCTGATAGGGTTCCCCAGATTCAGATCTGTAATCCTTCATTAACCACATCCGTACATGGAAACTCACACAAAGGCCATTCTCGTCAATAAAAGGGAATATAAAAATAAGCAGCGTACGAAGTATTTTCGAAACGGGAAAACACAGATTCATCCTTTCCGACTGGTGAAACAACCAGCATTACATTACTGCTGCACATGTAAGAAACAAATAAGCACTGTTTATCGTCAATAGCCAAAACAACTCGACTGGAAGAACGTGATGATTTCTAATGTAACATTATGGCTTTTTTCTCACTTTTTCACATTTGCCAGCTGTTTTTGAACCAATTGTTCGATGTCCTTTATGAGCTGATCTGATGGCGCCTGATAAATCCGAGTCAGTCCTCCTGCTGCTACGAATGCTTGAAGATTTGCGCCGATGAAGTCCACCGATTTCGACTTCAATTTGGCCAAATTGTTGACGTCAGCCAAGTTGTAAGAGTCCAAAACATTCTCCACGTTCAGCTGCGTGATAAGTTCTTTGACACATGCTTCCTCCAAGATTCCGATCCTGTATTTATTTGCCGCGATCACCAGCTTACCAACCAGCTCTGGATTCCACACATCTTTTCCATATATGTATTTAATCATGGCTTCCACCGTCTCTCCATCCAGATCATCGATTACACATTTTCCGGTTACGGCCTCATTCAAAGGATGTTCGAACATTGCAGCAAACACGTCACTCTGCATGGAGAGAACAAACTTGTGAGCCGGAAACTCTCGTCCATCAGATGAAACCAGAATGATGTCGCTCGATGTGGCGGAATTCTCCAGCTTCTGCAACGATCGAAGTAAGATTCCCGATGGAGTCAGCTTCTCAGCTGGGAGACCACCAGATACGATCCTGTAGCAAAGATTCGTGCGAATGGTCAAGTGGCCGTCGAAGAGTGAGCCTTTTTCAATGTCAGCATGCGCAAAGCATTTTTTTTGGCCCCAGAGCTGGAGATCATCTCCATTTCTTCTGCCCAATGTGACACAATCGGGCGGAGAATTGCGTCTGAGCACCAAATCTTTGGGATCAAGAATCCTGAAAAACAATCGATAATCAGTATTACCTCGGTAAAGGGCTGTTATTTGTATACATACTCGAAAATGTAATGAACCTCCACTTCTGTATCCTTCAAACAATTCAGACCCACGAAAACGCTCACGTGATCTTTATTCAACACATCGTCGTCACCTGACGGATAAACCCGCAATTTCCATCGCGCTCCTGGCAGACGAGGATCGTTACAATCGCGATGGGATGTGATGAAAGGCTCGGCTGTGGATCTGGTCTTTTTCTCCATGAAATTCGTCAGGACGTACGTGAAGCAACATTCTTCGAATTCTCCTTGGCCTTTATCCTCAAAAACGGCGCACTTTCGCTTTCTGCTCACTTCCTTGTCAGACATCATAAGTTTGCGGCTAGTCGGATGGAATCAGAATGCAAAACATCAGCTGGAAACGGATCCGAGAGTGAGAATCAAAATCTGGTGAGATTTCGGAACAGGTAGATTCAATCAACTATCTTGACACAGTGGATATTCACAACAACTGATAATGCTGACGGCAGCGGCGTATGAAGCCCTTTCGGCGGGTGTCACCTGCACCGGACTGATCATTGGTTTGCGAATCTGACTGAGATAACCGGAATGATTTCTGTATAGCGATTACTATCGCAAGTGCGAACTTTAGTCAAAAGCGAATAAGACTCGCTCCTGTTACCGCAATCTGGTTTTTTTAACGTGACATTTTGCGAGTTGAACCCAACGATGTCGAGACCCCAATTTCGTTGATTCTAAAGACCTATGCCTGGTGTTGGATCTCATTATCAAAACCTCAAAATCAAAACTGCATTGAATACAGTAGGCTAACATTCAGATTCCAAACTCATCATGTTTATTATCTGTTTAACAAGCTCGATGACATATGGCCGGACCAAAGAGACGTAACAAAGCGAACATCAAAACAAAGCGTATGCTCAGCGTCAGCTTGTAGAGTGTTCCCGTCACTACGTCACCGCGGCACTAAACAGACTTTGAATTCTAAAGGGGTGCGGATGAACGGTGAGATATATCTATCTGAGGAAACGTCCGATCCCGGTGCGCATCGAATATCAAACTTCTGGACAATATTGGTGAAGAACAGAAATATGTTCATTTTGGCAAGTGATTCCCCCAAGCATGCTCTCTTCCCTATCAATCAAAAACACCTTGACGTTATGTCTTATCATAGTACGTTAACACCAGTAACCTACCAACTCCAAAAGGCATGAATCCTTTGGGGATGACCACTGTACCATCAGCAGTCAGAAAATGTTCTGGGTAAAATTCAAGAGGGTTTTTCCAATATTTCGGATCGCGATGCGCAGCGTACACGTTTGCCATCAAAACAGTCCGAGCAGGAATATCAAAACCATCAATGTTCATTGATTCTAGACTAGTATGAGCAACCGCAAGTGGGGCAATCGACGCCAGGCGCTGTACTTCCAACAAAACGGCATCCGTGTAAGTCAGTAGCGCTACAATCAAATTCTGACACAAATACAAAAATACTGCGCCAGAAACTTACCTTTATCAGACATCCTGATGGGCCGATCTCGCCCGATTCTTGCGTCAATCTCAGCATGCACTTTGGTGAATACATCAGGATTCTCAACCATGTATATCATTGCCCAAAGAATCGTAACTGTTGATGTATCGGTTCCAGCGGCAAACAGACTCAACACCGATGCTGTGAGTTCCTCGACTGAAACGAAAACCTGATGATGGACAACAGTAATGGTTTTAAAAAAAACTATACACACGGTTCATGGTTGAGTTCGGATCTTTCTGCTGTTTCTCCATCTCAGTCATATACAAAGTGATATAATCGGTGCCATCCTTTTTGTTGGCAGCTGAGCTATTATGTTGATCAACGAGCTGGCTGATGAACGAGCGAATTTCTTCGATTTGAATTTTTAGCTGCTTGAATCCACGGCTTATTTTCCCGGGAATAAACTGAAGTACGGGAAATATGGCAGCTGGGATACCCACAGCGATTAACTCGGCGTTTTTTCCGAACATTCCGCTTAGACGGAGAAAGGTTTCGTCATCATGAGCATACCGCTTTCCGAATGCCATAGCACAAATGACGTTGGATATCGAAAGAGTTAGATGGGGACGTGGATTGTATGGTTGACCGTTCCGGGAAGAATAAAGATTGATGACCTCGTGGACTTCATCCAAAATGGCGTCCTCCAACCAGCTTTTCCCCATGCCCAGGTCACGAAGGGCGGTTAGAGCGAAGCGGCGATGCTGTCGCCAGACTTCACCCTCGGATCCCAGAAATCCTACAATACACAATATACATATTTACAATACATTGCATTCAAAATCACATTTTAAACTATGTTCGGTAATCTCACCTTTTCCTTTGAGCAATTTGGTTAGGATGAAATCTTGGTCTCTTCCTGTTGTGTTTTCATTAGAAAATGCGGTCTTGATGGTATCGTAATCATGCATGATGACTTGCGGAGTCGAGCCAAACTTGATGGAAATAGTTGGACCGTATATCTTGCTCCACTCAAGCAACTTCTTTGGGGGATCGGCGATCATAGCTGGAAGATTCCCAACAAAAGGAAGATCTAAAATGACGATTTTAACAAAATGAATACCAAGTCCAGAACAACCGATCATTTGCTCTACCTGGAGGTCCGGGAGGATAGTTTGCATTTCGTTTCTTAAATCGACGATAAAGTATTGTGCCGACCACAATTCCCAGAATCAATACTTGCACAAAATCCATGCTGCGGTTTCTTGATTCGTTGAAATCCTGCACCAACTCTCTGCTAATTGTGTAGACGAAACATTTGCGGTATGTCAATGTATCAACGTAGGATTGATAAAGGGAGCCATGAGCTGACAGAAATGAAGCGATAGTTAATCGGCTATCGTGCTAAACCATCATTGTACGTCTTTCCTCAGCATTTAATGCATGTGACCTACTTCGACTCGGATTTTGGAAGATAAAAGTACAAAAGTCGATACAGTGTTCAATATCCGCATTGCCCACTTATTGAGGGGGGGGGGGGTATGGTTGACCCAGAATAAACTGTCTCACAAAGCTCTGACCCACTGAATTCATATTGAAAATCACGTCAAACGGTTCGAATAAGGCAGTTCATCGCACAACAGTTCATTTACATGAGGTATAAGAATGAACTGGAACCACTTTTCGACTCTTTACAGAACCACAAACTTCAGTAAGGCGAAAGTTTTCTCAACAAATCTTCACATTCAACAACATGACTTGAGAAACTGGAAACAAATGATCCGGAAACAAATTGCCTGCTTTTGAATGACTTCCCGTTTCATGCACAAAATGTCTCCTCAAAGCTTTTAGGAAATCCGTATGCGAGCTGAAAATATACAGTAATCAGTCTGAGAATATTAAAATATATACTGCAATTCTACACTGCTACACCGCATACCGAAATCAAGACAGAGACTTCCATCGTCACATAGACCTTGGGTCCATCGAACACCATCAGTCGCCCTTGCCCAAGATCGAAAATCGATTTGTGGTTTTTAGGCCATCCAGAATACAGAACCTGTACTAAGTGGACGACCCAACTACAGGTGTCATAGACTGGCCAGGGGGGGGGTCGATTGTTGCGTAGCTGGCTTGTACTAACAGAAACAGACGTCCGTCAGTTGGCCGTTAGTCAGCCCGTTCTAAAAGGAAAGAACACTGCCCAAAGCCACACGTTGTCAGGGGCACTTACGGCCCGGAGCATCTGTCTCCTGGACGATTTGCAAAACTCTTTCATTATTGAACAAGTCATATCTGCCGCAACAAAGTTTTAGAAACTCCAAGACCGGTGTCTCCAGTTACACATATCTCCCAATCGTCCTTTGGATGTGTTAACCGTCATACTATTCGTGCTCGTTCTAGCGGTGGGAGATGGGACCGACTGCGCAGTACTGCTTAGCGCTACGACCCAACTGGCAATTATCACTAGAATCGTCTTGGATCCATATTCTTTGGATTAGCGTAAACCAAGATCACATCCAAACAAAAAAAAACAGAAAGCAAAACACTAGCAACAGTCAAAAAGTGAGAGAAAAGCAGAATCAACGAAGAACATTTATCCAGAATATGAACGCGCCACCGGGAACTGAATAAATTAATTGGCAGCGGCAGCCAACTTCTGATAAGCTCTCGACATATTTTCACACGCCGTGAACGTCATTGTGATCGCCGGGATGATTTCTGATAGACCAATGGCGCAAGTGCGAACTCTTAGTCATGTGCAAATTAAGACTCGCTCTTTGTACCGCAATTTGGCGTGGGTTAATGTGATAATTTGCGAGTTGCACTAAACCGATGTCGAAACTCCACTTTTGCTAATTTATCAATAAGGCTTGGTGGCTGCGCGGTATGTGATTTCTCACAATCCCCAAATCAAAACTGTATTGAATACAGCAGGCTGACATCCATATTCCAAACTCAATATATTTGATATCTGTTTGATAAACTTGATGACATTAATCGTTTAGAAAGCCTGGTCGGACCAAAGAGATGCAACATAAGTTGAAGCGAACACCAAAACAAAGCGTGTGATCAGCGTCAGCTTTTACGTGTAGGGTGTTCCTGTCACTATATTACCGCGGCACTAAACAGACTTTGAATTCCAAGGGTATGCGGATGAACGGAGAGATATATCTATCTGAGGAAACGTCCGATTCCGGTGCGCGTTGAATATCAAACTTCTGGACAATATTGGTGAAAAACAGAAATATGTTCATTTTAGCAAGTGATTCGCCCAAGCATGCTCTCTTCCCTATCGATCAGAAATTTCTTGACGTTATGTTTCAACACGTTAACACTAGTAACCCACCGACTCCAAAAGGCATGAATCCTTTAGGGATGACCACTGTACCATCAGCATTCAGAAAATGTTCCGGGGAAAATTCAAGAGGGTTTTTCCAATATTTCGGATCGCGGTGCGCAGCGTACACGTTTGCCATTAGAACAGTCCGAGCGGGAATATCGAAACCGTCAATCTTCATTTGTTCTAGACTAGTATGCGCGACTGCGAGTGGGGTAATCGATGCCAGGCGCTGAACTTCCAACAAAACGGCATCCGTGTAGCTCAGTAGCGCTGCAATCAGATCCCTCACAAATACGTAAAGACTGCGATGGATAGATGCTAACCTTTATCAGACATTCTGATGGGTCAATCTCGCCCAATTTTAGCGTCAATCTCAGCATGCACTCTGGCGAATACATCAGGATTCTCAACCATGTAAATCATTGCCCAAAGAAGTGTAACTGTTGATGTATCTGTTCCGGCGGCAAACAGACTCAACAGCGATGCTGTGAGTTCCTCAACTAAAACGAAAACCTGATGAAAGAGAGCAATATACATCTGTACAGAAAAGCTATACACACGGTTCATGGTTGATTTAGGGTCTTTCTGTTGCTTTTCCATTTCAGTCATATACAAACTGATATAATCGGTGCCGTCCTTTTTGGTGGCAGCTGAGCTGTTATGTTGATCAACGAGCTGGCTGATGAACGAGCAAATTTCTTCGAGTTGAATTTTTAGCTGCTTGAAGCCGCGGCTTATTTTCCCGGGAATAAACTGCAGCACAGGGAATATGGCAGCTGGGATGCTCACCGCGATCAACTCGGCGTTTTTTCCAAACATTCCGCTTAGACGAAGAAAGGTTTCGTCGTCATGAGCATACCGCTTTCCGAACGCCATTGCACAAATAACGTTGGATATGGAGATGGTCAGATGCGGACTTGGGTTATATGGTTGACCGTTCTGGGAAGAGTAAATATCGATGATCTCGTGGACCTCATCCAAGATGGCGTCCTCCAACCAGCTTTTCCCCATACCCAGATCACGAAGGGCTGTCAGAGCGAAACGGCGATGCTGTCGCCAGATTTCACCCTCAGATCCCAGAAATCCTGTTTACAGCACATTTTAAACAAAATAACTTTTTGTACGATTCTTGCTAAGTTCACCTTTTCCTTTGAGCAATTTAGTAATAATAAAATCCTGGTCTCTTCCTGTTGTGTTTTCATTAGAAAATGCGGTCTTGATGGTATCGTAGTCATGCATGATGACTTGAGGAGTGGAACCGAATATGATGGAGATAGTTGGACCGTAAATCTTGGTCCACTCAAGCAACTTTTTTGGTGGATCGGCGATCACAGCGGGAAGATTCCCAACAAAAGGAAGACCTGAAACGACAATTTCAAGGCAATGAATGAAATGATCAGAAAAAACAATCTTTCGCCCTACCTGGAGGTCCGGGAGGATAGTTTGCATTTCGTTTTCTAAATCGTCGATAAAGTATTGTGCCAACCACGATTCCCAAAATCAATACTTGCATAAAATCCATGCTGCAGTATTTTGATTTGCTGAAATCTTGCACAAATCTGCCACACGTGTAAACAAAACCCCTAGGCGATTTGTGAATGTATCAACGTATGGCTGATGAAGGCAGCCGTGAGTTAACAGAAATTAAGCGATAATTAATCAGCTATCGTGTTAAACCATCATTGTCCATCTGTCCTGCTCAGCATTGTAAGCACGTGACTTAAGCTAAAAGTACAAAAGACGAGCAGTGTATGATATCCGGATTCCCACCCACTGACGAGCTGAAGGTGACCTTAAATAAAATGACACACACACACACCCCTGCTTATTCAAAATTCATGTTACAATCTATTTAATATGGTTCAGAATTCACATAACATAGTTTATCCCATGAATGTAAGTATGCACTGGAAACCACGTCCCGACTGCTGACATAACCACAAATTTCAGAAAGTGGGGAATCTCTTGAACAATTCTCCGCGAACAACAATATTACTTTCGAAATTGAAAACGAATAATCCACCTGGAGCGACTGTTCGCTTTGGAATGGTTTCCCGTTTCATGTACAGAATGCCCCTTCAAAGATTTTAGGAAATCCGTACGCGAGCTGAAAACATATCAGTTGAAACATAGTGCAATCTTACACTGCTACACCTTATACCGAAATCGAGACAGAGACTTCCATCGTCACATAAACCCTGGGTCCATCGAACACCATTAGTCGACCTTGCCCAAGATCGAAAATCGATGTGTGGATTTTAGGCCATCCAGAATGCAATACCTGCCGGAAATATAACCACTGAAAATACAGCGTGAGGAAAAAGGAGCACTGACAAAACAACGAACGTCAGAGTTTTCAGGATCAGCGTGACCAGTCCAAGTTTTCCCACTACGCAAATCAAATGCAGTTTCCGTACTTCCTGTCAACCAAAAATTCAGAAAACCACTCCAGCAGAACAAGAACTCAAACTGACCGTTGAAAAAATGCAGAATGTTGCCGGTGCGGAAAATACCGCGAACTGGAGGCTTCACTCCAGGGAAAACCCTGTCAAGCCTTGCGATGTCCAGCACCACTTGGTCCATTTTCCCAGCCAGAACAAATACATGATTGTCCTAAAATGAATGGAACTCTTTCATGAACCACGTACACTCTGTATGATACATCCTTGAATAACTCACCTTGAAGAAATAAATCTCATTGTCGAGTTCGAAAACCGCATCAATGCTCTTGGGCAGCTGCTTGTGGAACAGGAACTGCAGAGTCTGCGGCACACTAGACTTCAAGCGGAAAGTATTCCTCGATGATTCGGCAAATTCCCAAACTTGGTGACCTTAAATAGAACCCTTGGTTCAATTCAGGACTCTTGAAGACACGAAGACGCCGTGTCTCTGTTACCTTTCAAGATGAAGAGTTGTTTGCCTACTTTAAAACCAGCATCTGGAAGAAATCCCACCGCGCATGGACCAGTTTTGACACCGACTGGAACTATATTGTCAACGCTGGCACCGATCTCGTTCCACTCCCGAGTGACCTTTATGGTGCCGCCAGAGCCGGAACAGTTGTAGATCCTGTTCACTTTCTCAATATCTCCTTCACTCAGTTGGACCAGCTGACCGATTTGGCTGCCACTGAAATTCTTAGGAATTATCCGTACACCATACGAGTCGGCGTCTTGGCTAGGAAACGTTGAAGAACCATGCAAAATCGAATCGTAATCGTAGGCGATTCCGTAAGTGGAATTATGCTTCGAGAAAAAATCCTGTTGACATCGAGAACCTTGAAATAGCAAACTTGAAAGTTTCAACATTGAAACAACAAATCAAGGAGCTTACTATTTGAAGCGGAGTGGTTTGAACGGATGACTGTCACATGATCATCGCGATCAGGCCTATTATGCTCGTGTAGGAATCTGTAAGAGAAACCTTTATTCAGCGAGGAGAAATGTCTGGAGTCAACCAGAAAGCAGATGTCTTGTTTATTGATCGTTTATTCGTCGGAATGTTTTACATACCCCAGAGCATGCATGAGCTGGTGTAGAATGTTGCCAATAATTTGAGCGCATCCCTGCGCTCCAAGGTACAGTCTTTGTTCACCACCCTGCTTTCCCACAAAAGATGCACATCTTTTTTCAGGGTGGCTGGTGACGTTGACAAAGTCCGGCTCGGTTGTTCTGTATTTGAAGCGGATGCACGTTGAATGGTGAAATTCCAGCATGGCTGCTCTGATCCGGGAGCGCTCATTGCGATCGAAAGTGGCGTTTTCGTCAATGAACAATGGAATTTGGAAAGATGGCCAGAAAAAAGACTCGTTCCAGGCGGATACATTTTCCGGACGCTATAAATAGGCTCTTCAATCGTTGTTCGAGTTTGGCATTGAGGAACTAAACTCACCAACAAATCTCCTTCCAGAATGTTTATCCCGTCGTTGAAAATACATGATCTGCCGGAAGTTTGATTTCTTGCTTGGCCATCTGAAGTTACCGGTACGATCTCAATGAGCAGTAGTTCTGGGTTTTGATTTGACTATGAGCGTGACTTACCAGACTGGCCGGCAGACAACTGATTAACGGAATTCAGGTCACTTGGAAATGGAGTTTTACTCACATCACCTGCAACAAAAACAGCGAATAAATCGATATGATTTTGACATAGCAGGTGAAAAACAGCATGATGGCGAATCGGGATTCGGGATATCTCATGTCTTACGGAGCAGTCCTAGTCGCAGAGATTCAGTCAGTGCCGGTGAAGAACTGCAGAATTGGGCATTGTTGGCCAAAAATACGATAAAAAGCCACATCTGGCTAATAAAATGGGCAACACACGTACACCGCATTCTCATCATTATTTCAACAACCGACCTAGTGTGTGATTTTCAAATTAAAGAATGCGAGATGAGAGTGGTCAATAGAGAACAGTACTGATCAGCTACCAAGTGGAGAAGCCCACTACAGGGGAGCATTTGTCATGAACTGGCGGGGAGTTCGATATGCTGCGCAACAATCGCTTGACCTTAATGAAGGCATGATTTTGACCGCGTGGTTGACTCGTACTAAGAGAAAAAGGCCATCTGGTGGCCTTTGGTTAGGCCATTTTAGAAGGAAAGAAATCGTGCAAAGCCACATGTAGTCAGGGCCCCGGGCATCAAGTCTCTTGGACGACTTGTAGAACTTCATTCAAAATTCAAACTTCAACAATTCAGCTCTTCCCAACAAAGGTTTGAAACTCCAAGACCGGCTTCTCCAGTTTCCGCCATGATATACAGTGTAGTTCCTTTGGATATGCTAACCTCATACCAATCGTTTACGTTTTACCGGTGGGAGATGAGATCGACTGGTCATACAGACAGTACATGTACTGCAAAACACTACGACCCAACTGGCAATAATGTTTACCAGAATCGTCTCGGATCCATATTCTTTGGAACAGCGTACGTAGAGCAAGATCATATCCAAACAAAAAACGGAAAGCAAAACACTAGCAACAGTTAAAAAGTGAGAGAGAAGCAGAATCAACAAAGAACATTAATCCAGAAAATGAACGCACAACCGGGAACTGAATAAATTAATTGGCAGCTGCAGCCAACTTCTGATAAGCTCTCGACATGTTTTCACACGCCGGCGTCTCAATCTCCCTTCCCTTCTGCACCAGTTTCACATCCCCATACAATCTCCCTCTCCACATGACATTCTCCTTATAGTGTCGTTCCCTCATACAGTTCTCCCGCAAATTATTCAGATACAACTCCTCGACATTCTGCTCAATCTGCGCCAGTTCCTTCGCCGTGATTTGCCCGACGTCGTGTTTCAAATAGAAACGAACATCCAGCGTGCGGGTTGTACCGGAAGTGGGATATTTTGCGGAATAGTGAAGTGAGTATATGGGTTCAGTGTAGGTTAAGGAGGATAGTGCGGTTAGGCCGGCAAATAAAAGAAGCGGAGAAAGCTGGAGAAGTAGAGCGAGACCGCTGGAGTTCCGATGTTCTGGTTGCGCGCCGCCATTTCCGGTTCGACGTGTCTGACGACGTTGACCGTCGTCTTCATCCTCAAACCGGCTAAAATTCATAACAAGTTTAAATTAACGATCAGTTTCAGAAGAACTTATCGAATTTACGGCAACCCAAACCAACGACTTTTTCACTCAAAGCTTCTTTCGTCCCGGAATTTTAGATGATATTTTCTTTTCAAAACGCGAAAATTTGAAATTTTAAGCGCTGATCGCGTTCAGGAATATTACATGGAGGTTTCAAGTTCTCTAGATTATTTCGTAAAGATAAAAAATATGAGGGCGAGGGACGTTTTGAACAGACTCTCAAGCAAACATCCGGACTTTAATAAATTACATTTGAATTCAAAATGAGAATCGAAAAAGTTGAAGCAAGCCTGAAAAATCAAAACAGGCTTTCAGCTACTTTTGCTTGATAGTAACAACAAAATAATACTCGAACAAAAAGCAATATCTGTGTAGGTATTTGTGAACATAGTACGCACGGGAGAAACGGAAAGGTTTCGGTAACGTTCAAGTACTCCTAATTCAGAATTACAGCTCGTGAATTCAAGATTCGAGAGCTTCCGAATAATTCTGGTTCAATGTGATTAATCTATCAACGACACTATATTTCAAGACCAGAAATGAAGCATCATATGAAAAGAAAAGAACTGAAACAACATAATTAAGCAATTTATGAAAACGGTACTTCGCATCAAGAACTCTGGGTTGTAATAAATCTCCGCTCTGCACTAAAACCATGATATTTTGCTTACTTCCGGGAGTTTTCGATAGCGAACATTCTTTTGAAATTTGCAGATTTAATTGCCAATAATTGTAGGAACTTGAAAATTCCAATCACTCTTTCAACCCAGTTTGATCATGCGACTATCATGGATATCTTTCTCTGCAATCGACTTCTTTAGAGAGTTCAAAACCCCCAAAAATCTGAGTAAATTTTCGGAAAAATCCTCAAACTCAAGCTCGTAACGAATTCCGGATATTTCGGTAGTAAATCAATCAAGCTTACCGATTGAAGCCTGTTCCAAAGAACATATTGAAAATATCATCGGCCGAGAATGCTTCATCCTCATAAAATGTGAAATTGCCACTGCGGTAATATCTCCTTCTTCCCTGCCGTTCAGCATACTGCGGATTGTATTTCTCCACTGTTTCAAACTCTCCTCCACCAGCATCATAATCCGATTTCTTGCCCGGATTACTCAACACCGCATACGCTTTCCCGACAATCTTGAAGGCCTCCCCCGCACCAGGTGCGACGTTCTTATCCGGATGCAGCACCAACGCCAACTTCCGGTACTGTTTCTTCAGCACCGCTTCTGAGAAGCTCTCCTTTTCAATCTGAAGAACTTGATAAAAAGTCGTGCATTTTTTGACTCGAACCACTGCAGCATGCTGTTCATCGGTGTAGTCTTTGCGAGAATCACTTCCGGGACGTGATTCTTGGAAATCCGACTGGGTTTGTGATGGATGTTTTTTGGCGCGTTGACGAGTGCCGGACTTGGAACGATCACGACTTGAGCGGGTCGGCGATGGCTCTTTGGAAGGTTCTTGATTTTTCAAAGCAGCGATTTCTTCGAGCAAATCTGCAAAAAAAGATTTGGAATAACCTGAATATTATAAACTGATCGGGCTGTTACTCTGAAACACCCAAACCATAGTTTTTAAGCAGTCAGTTCACGAAAACAAAACAAAGGCACGGATTATATAATTTCCATGTTGAAACAACCCAATTTACGTGACCGGAAGTGCTTCATGATAGACGATAGAAATATGCCAATCTTTCCAGTTATGTTAGTTTTCGTTAGGTGAATTCGAACAGCACGAGTTAACAATCTTCAAAACTCATTCAATCATGGACAAACTCTGGAAAACAAGGGGAACAAAAAGTAAGAGATGTTCTCAGAATTTGCAAAGTTTTTAAATTAATTGTCAGTTTCATTACTTGAACTGATGGGAACAAAATCTACGAAAACCCCAATGTTTACATAATCAGAGAAAAACTGCTGACTTCGATGCCTTCTGCTAGTTTGCAGAACCTAAACTGGACTCATACCTTGGGCTCTCGTGTTTGGGCATAATTTTATTGATTTTTCCAAGAACCGAACAGCTTTGCCGAGGTCTCCAGAATCGATACTACGCTGGGCAATTTGAATACATCGGTTGCTCTCATCCCTGTTCATCTCCGAAGCAGCCATGCTTCAAATCAGGTTCCGAGGATAAAAAGATAAAACGAATGGAGTTTTTGATCCCAGATCCGCGAAGTCAAGGGAATGGGAGGGAAATCAAAGTGAAAATCTAGTGGAAAATAAAGATGGTGAAATGACCAGATGAAATGGAGATTTTTTTGGGGGGACGCACGATATTGGCCAGAACTGGTTGGAGATATCACAGAAAAACGAGGTTACACGCTGATCCAGATCGAAAGGTTGCGGTGGAGAGAATGTGGCGCGGAGAGGGAGATCAGAAGATGGGATGATGAGGAGGAAAAGGCTGTTATCGACGACGGTTCAGGTTCAGGTTCAGGTTATCGACGACGCAGAATTCCGTTTGTGGCGTATGAACGATCTGCCCCCCCCCCGAGGGGGGGGGGTAATTACCGTATTTACCCTGAATTAGAACCCCGGGGTGTTATTCTCTCAGCTCAACTTTTTCAAAATAATATCGTGCATTTCAAAAGGTAAGTGGCGAAAAAGTGCGTCTTTGAAGATTGTACTTTGCTCATTTTGGGTCTTGCGGTGGCCAATGGGTACCCCGGATCTGCTGAAGAAAGGTGAGGCTGATCGTAACCCTGATCTGGAGATCAAGTACTACCGAAGCTCGCTGACGTACTTGGCTAACTTATCAACCAACTTGTTAAAAGGGCAAAACAAAACGAGCGCGCGACAGCAAGCTGGACTGCTCCAGCTGGAGACCGTGTGTAACCGTTTTTCTGAACTCCCCGTTTTCTTGAACCCGGGGTTCACAAACCCCGTTTTTGTAAACCGTTCAAGGTTCACAAACCCCGTTTTCTTGAACCCAACTGTTTTTCTGAACCGGTTCACAAAACCCGCTTTCTTAAACCCACCACAGTTTATAGTTTTTTGTCACTTGCAAATCAGGAAGAACAGCTCATATGATAACAAAGCTCAGTTTTAGTTTCAGTTTCAGCTTTTCAGTCAGCCATTTCAAAATGTAAACACTAGTATTCCTGCTTGTTCCACACACTGCACCCCACCCGAACGTGAATTTTCTGTAAAACAAGCTGTAACATAACATGAGCGGTTCAGGCTATTTTGCAAGTGACAAAAACCGTAAACGGATTGAGAGTTCAAGAAAACGGGTTTTGTGAACCGGTTCAGAAAAACGGTTGGGTTCAAGAAAACGGGGTTTGTGAACCGCTAAGGGTTCACAAAAACAAGGTTTGTGAAACCCGGGTTCAAGAAAACGGGGAGTTCACAAAAACGGTTACAACAGTGCCCGTGCTCTTGTCTCCAGTGCTGACATTGTTGCTGACTTCTTGTCGCCTGCGGACATTCACGAACAGCGCAAGAGAAAATGCTACACCATCCGTCAAATGACCGTGTTTTGATTCTGCCGAAGGTGTTTACCACAACAATGACATTTATTGGATAGATGGGGTTTAGTAACAGAACAAGCCAATCTGTTGAACCTTGATCAAAAATATATTAAAGTATCCGACCACCACTGACTATTAGTTTCTACTGAATGTTGGTGGACAAAAGTCGAGAGTTGTAAAACAGTCAGAAACGGTTTCTTATTCCACACACGAAAGACCTTGCAATCTACGAATGTTCGAAGCTGACCGACCGCCCTGGAAGTCTCCACCACCAAATCTCGTGACCTTTCCTACAAAAGATTTTATTGTCGAAACTATCATTCACATTTACTGACGAATTAACTTAATTTACTTTACCTGTGAAGAAACACGGCAGAACAGACTATGATGGTCACCAGAACCAGTGTAGCTACCGTAATGGTCGTCACGTTTCCATCTGAAGATAGGGTTCGGAGTACGGAGTTTTGTCTAGTTTTAATGCAAACCAACTTGCTGGTTGACATTCGGGTTTGTCACCACGATATCCACACTTAGGCTCATTTGACGGAGCGGGTGATCCAACTCGGCCACCCCAATCGATGTCGGCCACAAAGCTGAATCGTCCAGAGTGATCCTTTTTGATCGCGGGCTGTTCAAAAGAAATGAATCAGATACAATTTCACAACTGAACAACATTTTGACTCGCTCGGAATATGCCAGCAACCACGTCGAAATCCATTAGAAATACAGTCACAATCCGGGCGCCATTTTTATTCAGGTAGATCGAAGTATAGTTGAGGTCGAATGTTCGGTTGGAAAGTTTTCGGGCTAAGCTTGTTCCATCGAGAAGCTCTGGGTCATTTCGCTTCAGATCCATCAGACCCTGTGAAAATTCAAACTTTCTCCAACTTCAGAGGAACAGAGCATTTCCTGAGTCAACCTCTGCGAGGAAGCGGAAAGCGGCATAAGTACCGCTGATTCCATTCCAAGGCTGCGGATCGAAATCTTCGGTGATTATTATGCTTTGTTATTTTATAATTTTGGCACATACAACGTAATCAGATATGATTGACTGGTTGTAGTTTCTTGCGCACCAGCTTATCCACTCTGCACGACTTAGACCACCCGGGGGATAGAACACCGACTGATCGGTGGTTAAGAGAAGTACGGATCGTAATGCCTCGCGAGCAATGGCGTCATCTGTTCCATTTCTCCACCACCACGACGAATCCGACTTCCGGAAGGTCATTACTTCGATGGCCATGTAAACCTAATGGGGAATTACTCCCTTCAGCATAAAACTAGCCAACTTAAGCTTAATTATCACAACGATCATACATATTCTCCGTCAGTCATGTTCATTCCTGAAGCAGTGATCTGCAAAATGGTTACAAGGGTCAGTAGTAGCAATGTACATCTGGGTTACCTACGAGCAGGCTCCTGAAGCCGTCTTGCGAACCGATGTAGACCATAACTGCAACCAGGTTCATGCAGTTAAAACGTTGGGAAAAAAACAATTTCACGGACCGCGGCTGATGTAAGAGAATTCACGCATCTTCTTTGCGATCTGGCTTGTAGGAGCAGCTGTAGGGATCTTGTCAAGCAAGACCTGGGTGCCGGGAAATGACTTAAGGAGATAGAATGGTTGAGCTGTAGCTGCGAATACTGCGGTGTCTTCGTGAAGAACGTAAATGCTCCCCCACTTGAAATGTAAAAAAGTATTTCGGATTAGTAGAATGTGATTTTGCGTTAAAATCGTTGTTGTTGCGAGCCAGGTTGGGGCGATTTTCTTGTTGTGCTGATGCGAGGAGCTAGCCTGACTGGAAAGTACCTCTTTTGGAATGTTATCCGGTTGAGACAGCACGTTTGCGCCACTGACCTTGAAATCAGCAGAATATTCCAATTTGCAGCCAATCGCACGACTTGAAGATATTCATCGCAAACTAGAAAAACGAGCCCTCAATTTGTAATAGCAGCAAAGAAATCCTCAAGTACGGTACAAATTTCACGATTTGACGTTTTTCACTCGTAAAAAACTTGGTCACTTCAAAAGTTTATAAGCCTTTGCGATACCGTACGCTTTATTTTCACAGAACAATAACCGGAAAACTGCCGAACGATTACCCTACGAACACACCGAATTTCGACAGTTCAGCCGACTGGCAGGATTCAAAACTGCCCAGGACCAACTGGATAATTGCATGAAATCACTCACTTGGGGCAATCATGACACGAAGATCGTGCAGTGTGCGATTGTGGTAATACCACCGAGACAACATGTCATCGATGCGATCAACCATATCAGCACAGGACTTGATCACCGAATCACTAAGATAGGTAACAGAGAAATTTAGTTTATCCCCATGAATGCGGTGGATATCTTCCAAAGCTTTATCGGCCGCTGGACGATGGTAAAATAGTGACGACATTATCGCAGTATCCTGGGGGACATTGCCGTACGTCAATACTTCTACTCTAATCGCCTCAGAGTGACAAACAAGGACGTTCAGTGAGAATCTTATCAGCTGGAGTAAGCACAAGTGTCTCGGCTCGAAGGAATTCATAAAATATTCCATTTTCAGCAAGAGTGGTTGAGTTGATTCAAATGAAACGAGTCAATGGATTGACGACTGAGCGAAAAATAAAAACTACTGGTTTGTTTTTTAATATTTTTCCGAAGGCAAATTACCGGGCTCTCAGCGGATGAAAAAACAACTTCTGGTCGAACGGATCAGTGCGTATACAAGCACAGTGTGAGAACAACACACCCAATAAATGTCACAACCTTCAACCATCTCTTGTTGGCGGAAGTTAAAATTGGCGCGAAAAAAGACATTTGATACGAATTTCCAGAATCGGATGTGACCAATTTCTTCTGTTTTTTATTGTTGGTAATTTGATAAAGACCTACGCACAAGCTCAAAGGTCACATCGAGCGTTCATTTCTTGCCCTATCATCAATCACGGTGGCATTACATATGCAGTACAGGAATATCTCACCCTGTCGGTAATTCTCTTAATTTTAGGAGACTTCCGTTTACACAAACATAACATAACTTGTGAGCTTCTCTGCATCCGGAATGCTTCTTCGGACGACAGACAGTTATTTTTGTTTTTTAGCTTTCCGGCTACCACCAAACACCTCAATTACTAACTAGACAACGACATCATTGCAGTATGTGCATGCTGACTGAAAGCTACGATTGATCCGAAACACTGGTTTCAGAAATATAACGGTTAAAATTATGGGCTGTCAAACGGTATTTAGAGGCTTCTGCTGTTCCTGAACGTTCATACTCATATCTCTCTGCCTATCAAACTGCCAGAGCAGACATTTTTTACAGTCGAAACCCATCGCTGATTCGGCGAAGAGGGGATCTTTAGCCTTATCAAGATTCAAGGAGGACCGACTCTTCCTTGCAGGAGATATCCATTATGATACTTCGCGGCTTTTCCTTTAGAATATTTAATTGTCAACACTGACATGCATGCGCAACTGAAGGTTTAACTTAATTTACCATATAGGGTCCGGCGACAGACTTCGTAAGATTCGAACCAAAATAAAATTTACTAATTACTGAAGCATACTGTTTCAAAGCTGATTGACCCAATGAATCCCCCAGCCCATTGAATTCATTTTGGTGTACATTTTCTAAAAACAGGGAAAGATACTGACCACTGGTCGCAATCTTTCCGAGATCGCCAGTTCTGGGATGGTTTTGGTTCCCAATCCAGATCGGTGGCTTGAATGACTTCAGTCCACCTTTTACCGGTGTATTCTGAGGGCCGAATTATGTTTTCCGGAGGCTTTTTAACACTGACCTTCAGTGTGACCGCTATGTACGTATATTTTCTTGGAGACTGGTTAATAGCGGTAAAAGCCTTTAGGCTTCATTTCGAGCTTACTTTTGCGAATACTGAA
>JAQIWT010000409.1:0-21002 GCA_034696485.1 Isohypsibius dastychi
GACACTGCAAGCCTTTCTGCGTACTCACAAGTACTCTTCTCGTTGAAAGACCAAATCAAGACTCAGTTCACCGAAATCCGGATGACTTCCTTACCATTTCAATCGAAGGACCCAGGGCTGAAAATGGGAGCGTTGCTTGCATCCGCACGAACTCACAGCAGAAGTACGTCAAATTATCATACGAAACGATTCAGTCAGGTGACACGCTGCGTTCATGCGGAATGGGTATCTTACATCTTTTTTAATTCATCTTATTTGGCTTGTTAAATTCGTATGATTACCTTAATTTTTTCCACTGAAACCTGTACTATATGCCTTTCTCATCAGTTGAGCTCCGTGACAAGATTTGATAACCAGCAAGAATTGAAATTAAACTCAACGTTTCAATGGATTCCTTACCAATTATAGTCTTCTTGTACCAGTATGGTTAATTTGCAGTTGTCCTTCTGTCGATGCATCCAATCTTTGTTAGGAAATTCATGGTGCGTGTTCAGTGCATCCGAATGAATGCCGAGAATGCTGACTGAATTTCTTGCAGATCACAGCAGAAAACCTAGGAATATTCAACGACGATGAGAATTCTTACGTAAGTTAGCCGTTAACCAATGATCGACCGTTGATAGGATTCCTACATTTCTGATTGATCATTACACAGGTCTTTTTCACCATTCAAGGAACTGTGAGCAATTTCAGTGGTCACTTAACATGGCAGAACTGGGACGCTCTTGACGACGTGAGTATCTAAGTAGTTCACTCTTAATAATGATTCTGCAGTTGAATGAACGAGAATATTATTTTTAGGCAGCGCTCAGAATATATCGTTCCATTCTTCATGTTACACCGTGTCGGAGAGTACAAACTGCAGCAACTGGGTATCTGGAAAGCATATACAACCTGAGTGTAGTCAAATATCGTACCGAATATCCACCACGAGATGAAAGAGTATGGCTTTTTGAATCCACCTTTCCCTCTTTTACTTATTTCAAAGCATTTACTCGTTTAGCCTTCTGCCGTTACTGTCGCTGCATACCATGGTTTTAAGATGCTGCAAAAGGTTTGATCGAATTCAATACCATCAGAATGTATATCGATTAAACCACTTCACATTTTCTTGAAAGGTCATTCAGGAGGCCACAGACGCAGGAAAAGACATTTCAGATGGCGCGACACTCACGCGACGTTTCCTCGATCGGACCTTCAGTGTTTCCAACCAAACCATTTATATGGACGACCATGGCCATAGGCGAACTGACCACTGTGTTATGGATCTGAATAATACAGATGGAGAATTTCAAGTGGGTTTGACAAATTTCTGATGAAATCGGCCTTTGTTCAAGTGTGATCACGTTACAGCAAGCGTTGAAATATGATGCGCGTGAGCGTTCTTTTCGAAATTTGAGTGAGATTGATTGGGGTACACCAAACAACACGCAGCCAGGAAGCGAGCTGGTTTTTGGTCGTACAGGTTGGTCCTAATATATACGTCCCAAGATATTGCTGGTAAACTAATTGATTATTTAAGGAGGACAGTCGTCAACGGTGCTTATTGCTTGTGTCTCGTGTTTGATCGTACTTATATTCTGCACAACCATTGTTCTGAGGTCAGTTTGTAATGTCTTCGAGATGACAGTGATGGACATTGTCAATCAATGTTGAATTCAGACGATTCGTGATGTCCAAAGTCAGAGTTGAAGACTGTCTCGTTTTGGAAGCGGAACTGGAGTATTCTGTATGCATCAACCGAAGAAGGTCTCAGATTTTATCAGGAAGTCACATGTTTTGAATACTTTTCATGGGTTTGTCTTCAGTGTAAAAATTCGATGTTTAGTTGCTGTAATTTCCAAAGCTCAAAACACATGCAAGACCACATAATTTGCCCACTATCAAGAAGGCCACTCATGAAAATGTATGATCGGCTGGGCACTCTCTACTGTACTTGTGGACCTTCAC
Organism: Isohypsibius dastychi; assembly: GCA_034696485.1. Taxonomy (NCBI): domain Eukaryota; kingdom Metazoa; phylum Tardigrada; class Eutardigrada; order Parachela; family Isohypsibiidae; genus Isohypsibius; species Isohypsibius dastychi. The sequence continues at coordinate 1,951 of JAQIWT010000409.1, forward strand.
AACTCACATCACTGGCTGTTGCTATTTCAATCAGTCCCAACTCCCAGGCCTCAACCCCTCAAGTAGACAGCTGCAATTCGTAGCGAACGTTTGATTTCTCGTAATTCCTCGCCGTGATAAATTGTATTCGGTCATTTCGTAGTTGTTAATTTTGAAAGTCTCCTCTTAAAGGTACACATTAGTATCTTCAACAGATTGAGCACTGGAAGCTGAACAATTACACCACACCTTCATTTCGTAAAATTACCATGGGTGAAGGAGCTGAGAAAAGTGTTAACCTGTGGTGAAGTGTTTGTTAATATTGATATGGTCATCGAGCAATTTCACAGAAATGGCCGATACAAAACCGTATCATGATTATTAACAGTCCAAGCATACGTCACAAACTGTTGTCAACTCACCCTGACGATTTTCATGATTATCATACACCGTTAAATTAGTTTTTTTTCAAGTTTAGATGATAAGATTCCACTAGAAAGGTGAATCTGCTCAGTGAAACTTCTTTGCATTTCATTTTTAAAGCGTGATGTTTTGAGGTTGAAAGAAATTCCATCGTGGCTTCGTCCCAACGTCCGACGTTCTTCCAGAATTAATTATTTATGCGATGACAAATGTGCGGTGCACAAATCAAAAAGGTCATGTATTTGTCGAGGGAAAGCCGTTTTGCAAAACGAAGAACGCTTAGACTGAAATCAAATCCATGTTGCGATGCGTAGCGAAGCAGAGGCGATGGATTCCCGGAGCTGAACACGGATTTAGAGAATAAAGCAGCAAGAGAATTCAAGAGAATAAGAGAATTCTCCAGAAATTCTAACCATTGTATAGAAGACTGACACACTAGCGAACACGGGCGACGTACTATTCTTTAAAAACAAATCAGCAATCGTACAAAAAATCATAGATGTGTACGTAGAAACCTTGAATGTACATGCACCGGCCTGATATGAGATGCACTTGATTCGGAAAGCATCACCGACGAAAGGACCTTGACGGACACGAGAGGATCTTGCCGGGCAAAGTCCTCTCGTCGGAAAAACGGAAGGATCTGGACGGGCACAAGTGGCATAGCATCACGTAAAGTTATACCATGTAAAGTTATCTCGCGCTATGAGAAATTGACCTACAGTGCCGGCGTTTTCTCGGATGCCACGGATCGGACGCTCTATCAGACGTGTTTAACACTTTCACTGATGCAGATCTCCATCAAAGCGGGAAGGCTGCTGACAATGATGAGAAAGTATAACTGGACCAGCTGTACCAGCGGGCGTTATTCTTGACACGACTACTCTGGCAACCTATTCCCAGCTCACTATGTCACTTGACGATAGAATTGCGAACGTCTCTATTGAAATTCGCATAAAAGCTGGACCGTCCCGCACGGTGGACTCTACAGTTTCTCCCGTAAACATTCTGACACAACTTGCTTCATATTCAAGTGGTATGGATCACTATACAGTTCATCTTCTGTTTAACTTTTAGCCGTAACCCTGACTGTGCATCCGAAATGCGCAAATTTCTGGTAAGGATAATGCCATCTCCCAGGTGTAGTTTGAGGAAGTAGCGCTTGGCTCAGTTCACTATAGATTGCGGCTGATGGAATCGGATTACCGTACTGCTGAATGAAATTCATGTGCGCGTCCAGCTGTGAAACTGTACCAGCTTTGCATCCGAGTCATTCCTCTCAGGTGTATGTGGCCATAGAGGGCATTTTTGCAAATAACAATGGTAATCTTGAGTAGTTCGCTCTGGAAACAAATCTTTTAGTGCTGCAAATACGGCCAGGTAAAGCAGTGAGTGCTGCAATCAAAGGAGATTATCTTGACAGCCTATACAACATCAACGTCGTAAAGCATCATTACAGGTACTAACTACCCTCTGGATGAAAAGGTCAGAGCAGTTGAATTCACATGCTGGTGAACTGCAAATGACTGTGTATTGATTTAGCCTTATGGCACGGCTATTGCTGCATACCAGGGGTTCCGAATGTTGCTACTGGTCAGAGAAAAGGACATCTAACTAAGTTATTCAATACTACCTCCGTTTGTTTTTTAGGTGCAGAATGCGGATCGTGAATGAGAGGATATTGCGAATGGAACGGCACTGACAACCGCTTCTTGAATCGAACTTTTTATTTGCCAAGTTGTCAAATACACATACATTGATATCCACGGAAATAGGCGAAATGATCATTGCATCATAGATTTCAACAAAGCAACGGCCAAACTTGAGGTTTGTCATAGGGTCGTGCCATTTTGTTGCAGATGATAACTACCGAATTTAATAATGTGCAGGTTTGTGATGCGATACAGAGCCAAATTACGAAGAATGAATAATGTCAAGAATAAAATGGTTGGTTGGAGCACATTCAACAGCATACCTCCATTAAATGAGGCAGTTCGTGGCTATTCTGGAGAAAAAGCTGTTTATCAAAAAAGTACGAAGTTGTTCTTGTTGTCTGAGCTGTGTTTTAGTAAATCAATTAAAATTAGAGATTGAGAATGTATTGCTTCCTCCGGAAGCAGTTGCCCGGATCATAATTGCCCTTAAAGTTGCAATGGTTGTTGCCGTTTGGAAATGACTCAATTCAAGTGTCGTTCAAATCATGTGCAAATTTTAAAAATATGTATAAACAGAAATATGAAAGGCGGAACATGCTGTGGTAGATTCTTGGACCATCCATATTACGCTTGACGACCTTCTAGTCGAAGACAAAGCCAGCGATCTTCCCAGTCCGTTTTCCTCATAATATGTTCTTCGGTACCCGTGATGGCCTTCAGGCCATTATGCAAAATTATCGAAAAAACTGTTGCGATTTTTGATCAATATGCTATTACCTGTGTGGTGTGCTTTTGCGACACTTACGAAATAAAACAACGGTTCCAAACGTGATGCTGAGACAGATTGCTCTCATTGTTGCACTCAAAACTGTTGTAGAGTGATTAGATTTTCACAGGGCTGTTTATTCAGTCTTATAGGTTTTGTGAATTTCTTTAGACCGATCTTCGTTGATTTCAAACAATTCAACTATTCCAAAACGAATTGTGGTTTTTTTGGCAGCAGCGCTGTTACAACCATATTCAATCCATATCCCTTCGGGGCATTAGCGTACGAGTAGAATGAGATTGAGGCTTCGTTTTCCGAATAAAGTTGGATATAGCGGTTGTTCTTTGTGTTTTGACACAAGCGGGTGGCATTGTGAGCCGATTTGATGGCCAATACATCTCCAGTTGAACACGGTGTTCTTGCGTATTCGACTTCATCATCGAAAAGCTTCTCAAAGCGCACATCAACCTATGATACAGGACCAGAACATCACCGAATATCCCACCTAAACAATTTGATATCTCACCTCAAGATTATGGCCAACTGGTGCTTGAATGTTCCAAGTACAATACAGCCCGGATGGGTATCCAAGAGCAACTCCATTGAAATATCCGGGCCCGTTGATCTCGACGCTCTGAGTAGCAGCTGGCAAGTAGTAATCCCCTCCGCATTCTTCGATGATCCGGTTAACGGCTAATGTGTCAACTTCGAGTACTTCATCTTCACCCAAGCCGAGGCTTCTCGGGCCTGCACGTCGGTTGATACCTAGACATATTTCGGCGTTCTCGGTGCCAGCTGGCAAGAATGCTTGAATGAGTTCAGAGGGATAAATCTCTCTCTGCAACAAAATCTCTGTAAATCAGCATTTGACCACAGCAGTTTTCAACACTTACAGATTTGCCTTCTTTCAGGGTGATCGTGAGATGATTGTTGGTTCGATCTGGTTTCTGCACGGCCAACGATACATACACAGTGGTATCTCCAGATTTGCTCGTGATCTTAAAAGGTCAAATATTGCCTAATTTGAATTTCGATTTCCAAAAGAGCTAGTTTTACCTTCAGAGTAGACGGAACACTACGCTTGACTGGATAGCACACAAATCGTGCGGTTTTTCCCGGTGGTAGAACATGAGACACAGGCAAACCACCAGCTTCTGCTATCTCCACGCTGTTGACCTCTGTAAATAAGCAATCACTGCAATCTTGAAATGGAGTCCCCGCTCACGAACTATACCTTCTCGCTCCATGGTACATGTACCAGACAGACCACTTTTATCAACAACGTTAAAAGTGACAACTTCAGTACAGCAGTCACCGTTGTAAACTGTCCGTATTGAAGTGTCACCAACGGACGTATAGTCAACAGGTAGAACAGCCGAGACCTTGCCATCACCAGAATCAGCCACGTAAATTCGGTTGATGCCTTTACCTTTCTCGGTAAACAGTAGATTGGCATTCCATTTCTTTCGAGCGCAGTTCACCGAACTGGCTGGTGTACTTTTGCAAGCTGATTCAAAGGTGGATGACTCGATTTTGCATTCAGGAGGGTGGACATCCAGATCCGACTCAATGATCGAAACACGCTTGCGGAAGAAATTTGATGTATACCTAGAACTTCCACCATACAGACTGACACTCATGACAATATCACTCAAGCTCCCAACTCTAGCTGAATGTGGTACGGTAACTCTAACGTGAGCATTAGTTGTGGCACCTTTGGCCAGTCGGAATATCTTTGGATTATAGTCACTGACCAGCTTCAGCGAGTCGCTCACCACCAGCTGGAATTCCTCCGCTTGACCTTCGTTGGTAACCGAGAACGTCACCAGCATGGTCTGTCCAATGGTAAGCTCATCGACCGCACGGTCCCCAGAAAAGAAGTTTAGACGGATTTGAGTTGGCACCACCTGAGCCGCTTGTTGGCGCTGGAAGGACGCACCGCTTGAGTGGACACCAGCCACTTGAATGAAGAAGGGAGCGCTGGGGACTTGGAAGTTCGTGGAGTAATCACCGGTCAACGAATTCAAGTCGACTGGGAAAGACGAAATGGTATTGCCGTTTGCGTGAAGAAGTCGAATTTGGCGTGGTGTGTAAGCTGCCCTTGTTGGCTTGGCAGCAAAAATGAGGTGTTCATCTAAACAAAGCACTCTCCTATAAACGGTGTATCTGTGCTTAATGGAATTTCACTTACTCATAAGAGGGTTGTTCTCAAGCACACGATAACCTTTGAAGCGGGCCACATCGTCCGGCGCATACTCAAGTTGGTTCATGACGTCAAATGCACTTTTACCGCTGATCTCGACATTCCAATTGGCAGCGGGGGCAGTCACTTGGACGCGCCATCGTCCAACCACTGGTGATTCAATTTGGTACTTTCGGAGTGTCTGAGAGTTACTAGAGGGTACAACTGAGACCAAAGATCCGACTGGATTGAAGATCTGAATGACTGGCGCTCTACTTGCGTGTCCAACTGTAATGTCCAGTCTCGTGAGCATAGGATCGACTTGAAACTCAACTGACTTGGACAGTTCACTGATATCCTTCTCGTGAACTAGGAGAATGCTGTCACTCTCGAGTGTCAGAACTGATCCGGTGCCTTCCAGGATTTCGTCAACGTTAGTGGAAGTTGAAATCAGTCTGCCACCCGACGCTTCCGCTAGCCGGACGTAGAATGGGTCCGTTCCTGATGAACTCAAACCAATGAAGAATACACGCTGTTGTTTCTGTTGCACGGTTGCTTCGATGGATCCGTATAGTTCATGTTGTTTTGTTTTTGCATCGGTGAAAACGAATATTGGTGAGCTTGGATTGGCTTGTTGAGCAGCCAGCAGAAGGCCGGCAAAGCATTCTTCATCATCATCCCCACCATCTGATGGCACTCCAGCTTGCAGCTTGTTGATCTCGCGCTTGAATTCATCCGCATTTTCTGTGCGAATTGCCGGCCCGAACATAGGATCGTTGAACATGACCAACACGAAATTCTGTGGTTTTTGCCTCGAAGCTAAACTCTGATCGACAAACCGAATAGCCTGTTGCTTCGCCGCAGCAATGTATGGTCCCATACTGCCGGTGGTATCGATCGCCATGACCAATGAGATGGAATCTTGTGTTGTACTCGTCTCCACGCCAATGTTGAGCAGCGCAGCCATGCTGTCGTCACCGATTGCTCTTAGCAGTCGATCCAAAAGGATAAGAGATGCACGTTGGGCCTGTTCACTTGCTTGGTCATGCAGATAGTAATGCGGAGAAAGGAGGCGATCGTTGGTATCCTTGTTGATTCCACCGACGGGTGAACGATCCTGGTTGGCGTCACGTGAACCTCCGTGCCCACACTTTCCAGGTGGCTTGACTTGTGACACCATGCCCTCTTTTTTAACGGTATGGTAACCACTGGTCAAATAGAACTGATCGTTAATGGAAGCCTACAAGTAGAGAATGAACAAGGAAAGAAACTACTACACAATACCAGGGAAGATCATGTTTCTTTCTTACTTTGATGTTTCGCTCACAGAAATATGATGAAACGGAGTCACTTTGACAAGCAGAACACGTCTCCAATGTTGGTCCAGCAATTTTTCCAATGTCGCCACCCGCGACACCTAGCGGTGCGTGGGGAGTAAGCATGCCCATCTCAACCCAATTGGAATGGCTGTAGAATTCTTGCAGAATATGCAGCTGCTGTCCTAGGAGTGATCGGGCCTGTGCAAAGTCCTTGGTGATAACAGCCTTGTACGTGGTATCATACAGTCGCTTGAGTAGAGTGTTGGCCTCGTTGAACTTCTCCGAATCGAAATGCCAAGCGGGGTCATCCACGGTGTCGCGATTGAAGTCAACGGCTGAGTTGGCCCTCACGATTTCGTTGACAGCTTGCAGGTAGTTGGTGATGGACATGGGTTTGCCGTAGAACAGGTCGAACATTTGCTCGGGCGCTAGAAGCGATGAGGTTGGAACGTGGCTGGATGTCGGAGTGGCCATGTTGTTGAAGAGCTTGGCAGTGACGAGGTGCAGAGCATTCTCTGTCTGTTTCTGATGAGAGCTGGAGCCTGGAGCTATTTCTGTGTCCCTTGTCCGCGTGACGAAGAAGGAGGCAGGTCGCAATATCGTCAGCACCAAAATATAGAAACCTTTGAATAAAAAACATCACAATATACTAAAATAATTCGTATTACACATACCGATTCCTGTTGACAGCTTCATTTTGGTTCTCCGAATATAGTGATAAAAGAAGGGAACTGTGTTAATTTGAGACGAAACATGGCTTTTTATATCGTTGGTACGACTACTTATCGTGGAAAAATATGACTTCATTGTTGAGCCACGAACGAAGGCTGATAATTCTGAGCTCAACCTTTTGTATGAATGTGTTGTTATCTCTGAGCAAAGCTGATTAGTATAGGTGTATGAAAAAAATCATCGAAAGATTTACCACAATACGATAAGACGCAATGTTGCCACCTCCATTACAAAAGGAAACTTGACCTTTTTGGTTCAAAAGGTTAAGGTGGAGATGGGGGGGGGGGGGCTGGTGGGAATATTGTCTCCAAAAATCTGTAACGGGATGGAAAAGCATTGTGGTATAAGTCCACCTGACTCCATGAGCATAAGATGATGAGTTCTGTTTGATTCCCGTTGCATTGTTGCATCAGGTTTTTTATGAGTTTTTTTGTCGCTGACAATTTTATTTCTTTGCTTTTCCTAGGTGTTAAAAATGAAATGAATTTATGTTTGCTTAGTCTGGTAAAAATGTGAAAAGACGATGTTGCAAAGTCCTTCTATCGGCGCCAAACGTCCTACTTTATCACAAGTTGGCACGCATGCTGAGTCAAGAGAGTAAATTGTTGATGAATTTACTGTCTTCAGGAATGTTTGAATTCTTTGATATCAACACTTTTATTGGTTTGTCCAGATAAAGCTCGACTTCCGCGTTTGCTCTTCCTTTATTGTCAAGCTTTTCCCAATGTCTGGACTAGATAACACGAGACATGTTCAAAGTTTCACCACACAAAGCAACCACTGCAAGTGCCCGAATGGCTTGATCTGGTATTTCAAGAACAGTAGGTTGGCTTATAAACAAAAGTGTTACCAAATTGAATAATGGTTCCGCTTGCCCACTCACTCACATACATCAAATCGTTTTCTTTTCTTCAACGTAAGGTGTTCTCCTTTCCTGTGTGTCTGTCTCTCTTGTGGCCACGTGTGAGCAAAACTGTTGGAGGGAGTTTCTTTTAAAAGGTATGTATGTTCCTAAATAAGTGAGAAACTTCTAAAGAAATCTGATTTTTCAGTAGGTCAACTACCGACCATATCGCTCGAAAAGTGGTGACTTCCCAAACATGTTGTTCTCAGAGATTTGAATGACAATGCCATTTTCTAATACCTCTTCCTTCCATATTACTTTTAAGTTCAGAAAATATAACGAACGGGCGTCCCCCGTAGATTATATCATTGAAGTATAATCCCCCCCCCCCCCCCAGTTTGAGTGGGGTAATTGAATTGTCACTGCATCTATCGCAAGGTCAAATCAATTTTAGCGACAAAGCTATTAACAAAGCTATTCTCAACAATAAGATCCGTTATCTACGTTTAATGGTTTCCCTGACGATTAAGGTCGCTCCTCTCTATTTTAATTAAAGAGGTGATTAGCGACGCTGGTTCAGCTTTGTAGACCCATAATATTTCGGTGGTGAATATGGCGAAGGATACGATGAGCGTCAAAGACTGTAACACAATCTCATAAATGCCCAATTGTGTTATGACTAGAGTTGGGAATCCTAGCCTCAGAATTTTAGGGGAAGGGAATTGCCTCCCTCGAATTTTACCGGCTCCCTTAGTAGCTCCCTAGAAATTTTAGGAACCTAAGGATTTAAGGGAAAAGCATTATTTTCTCATAGCGTATCTCGAGTCAGTCGCACCAACATGTTGAGTCGTCATTGGAATTTCTTTTGATTCACTGACAGAACAAAAAAAGACGCTGTAAAAATGTACAACTGGAACGAATTATTCAGAAATATCTCTAACCATTGAGCCAACGACCTCAGGATTCTGTTATTAAGATTGGAGGCAAATTGTCGCTTGCATTGCCTTGGCACCCAGCCGGTTAAGCCAGCGAATCATGACCTTTCTAGCTTTAGAAAATCTTCGACGTCTCTCTGGTTTCTGGCAGCAGAGAACGATGCCATTTCTGATGGCAAGATGGAAGAAAGCAAAGAAAAGGGCAAAAAAGCAGAAATAAGTGGACCTGAATGATACGAAGTAAAATTTACACGTTAGAGCTGAGCGTTAACCCCGGTGTGGAACTTATGTCAGCAGGACTCACGCTCATCAGCTTGCATTGCGGGTCCAGACCACCACAGCAAAACACTGTACGTTCAATTTATTGCAATTCTTTTTTAAAATAGGTATCTGGGATTTAAGGGATCTTCCTTAATTTCCTCCCTCGCGTATTTAGGCTCCTCAATCTTCTCCCTTATTTCCTAGCCATTTGAGGGAGATACCTCGTCCCTCGTCCCTCTCCTCGTCCCTAAGGACGCGGAAATGCAACCTTAGTTATGACTGACTAACTTACTGCGCAAACAGTATGGTAGGTCGTGTGAAATTCGGGATGCTGTGACTGCAGAACATTATCTGATAATGCTGACAGATTTTCAGAAACCCATCAACCTGTCGATAGATGCCTCGCTCTTCGGTATTCTCGTGACTCGAATAATCCATTTATTTTTGATGTGCCATTTGGTGCAAGACTTGAGGCGTTTCCAGGCTCTACAAAAATCAACGCATTCTGAGGACAACTATGAAAACGATACACGTAATCGTAACCTTTTCGTGTGCTGCCACCAACATTGTCCACGAAACCGAATTGCTAACGAGACCGATAATCAAAATGACGACATAGAATGCCGAACTCCATTTTTCCTCAGGTTTGGTATCTGTGAGAACAGCCGTCGCCCCACCAGCCATGGCTGAATGCTTAATATAAACAATGAACAGGACAGAGCCAAAACTTGAGCTGCTTGAACGAGACGAATCGCAAAGTTTCATATAGTGACCTTTCAGGACCATTATTGATTTCTCTGTCAACTTGTCAGAAATCAACCGTGAGTGAATATGAAAACAGCAGTCAGCCATGATGCGCCCTTGAACTACTAACATGATAAAAACCTGCTGCATGAGAAAGTAATCTGGAGAAAAGTAACCAAGTCAAGAGTTCCTGCCAAGATATCATGGAAATGTTGAATTTTGATAAAAAGGCTGGATGGCAAAAAGCTTGATCAACCGTGTCGTAACAATAACTGATCCAGTTTAGCAGTTCCCAAGTTACTTGCACAATTAGAGCGTCAAAGGTACCTTGGAAAAATTTCTCCACGACTTGTGTTTCAGCTTGAAATGTTTGGTTTCAGGAAAAATCGAGGAAATCAGCGAACTTAGTTTTTGTAGTATTTTGTCATACGTCTGTTCTTTGGTGGAAATTATAGTAACGACCATAAAAGCAGCCACAAGTGGCGCGATAAATCCCACGGCGCAGACAAACTTTGTCAGTGGTCCTCTGGTTGAAGAGGATGGATGGTACGTGGGTTCTATGCAAGAATAATGAAAGATGGCTTCGCCGAACATGCCCGCTAACGCAACGAAGCCAATGAGTTCTGTGGAAAATTCGACCTTGGTGACATGGCAAAAACAGTCCGGTTGATCGAAGAATGATGACTTGGGTTTGCATGACTTCAAAAACCGAATTTGTCTGCGTACTCATTTTGATTTATCTAAGACTTTGGAATTGGAGACACGTTATGTTCACTCAGTTCTTCGGAGGATCACTCTTTTCCAGAACTAGGAAATGTCATAGAGGAAAGATTCAAGACCCTGAGCATCAGGTTCTTATTCTCTCAACTTTTACCGCGAACCTATCGCTTCCGTTCATCAGATTACATGACATATATGACAAGCGGAAGTGTATTCTCAAGTCAAATCAGAATTAATTGCGGATGTTTCCACCTCACTTACACTTTGCTACCAATTAATCTGTTAGCGTGAAATCCCATGAGACTGTGTAATCCACTTCCTAGATTTAACGTTTATCTTGTTATCAATGCTCGTGTTGAATGTACGTGATTATAAAGGACCTCGTTCAATCTGTAGTAGAACCTGTAACGTTTTTGCCAATCGTGAGCACGTGCATGCCGACCAAATTTTTGATCTTTCAAAATGCGGACCTGTTTTTTATGTCACCCTCAAAGATTCGAAAACAGAACTTCATCTTTCTTATGGTTTACAGAAAGTCTATGGTGATTTGCAAGTCATAGTAGTAGTGGATTTATTCAACTCCTTCTTGGGTAGGAGGCAGCAACGTTATACCCGTCACCGTATTAATCAGAACCAAACAAATCAGAAATAGCCACATAGAGAGCAAAAAGATCAGCATAAGGTGCTAATTCATCATTATTTAAATTTAAAAATTTACTACCGAAAGCCTCGAGTGAAGCTGAGCTTATTATCCACCAGTGTTGTTATCTAACTTGTTTTGATATTTGCAGGATGTGAGCCGTCGGTTCTTATTGGAGCTCTGGCCCGAGCTGTGATCACAACGTAATTCAAACACTTCTTCAAATCCGCGGTAGAGTTGACATTGTTTCGGTATTTGCAGGTCAGGTGTATGCACCGAGACCAGAAAACGTGAGCTTTATCCGACATTCCTCACGATTTCACAGGTACAGGAATCAATGCTCTCAGAAACGATCTTACAAACTATGCGAAGATACAAGTGGAGCAGCTTAAGTGTTATCTATGACACTGCAAGTCTTTCTGTGTTATCACAAGTGCTCTTCTCATTAAGAGACAAAATTAAAAATCAGTTCACCGAAATTCGGATGACTTCCTTGCCATTTAAATCGAAGGATCCAGGGCTGACAATGGGAGAGTTGCTCGCATCCGCACGAACTCATAGTAGAAGTACGTCAAATTATTATTAGAACCGGCTTAGTCATGTAACACGTTGCCTTCATCCGGAAAGAGAATCGTAGCATTTAGTTTATCTTGTTTAATTCGTAATATTTCGATGATAGGCTAAATTTTCTTCAACTGAAACGTCCGTACATCCCCACCACTTCGAGTCACGTTGTGTATGTATATCTGTATATGGTTCATTTGCAGTTGTCCGTCTGTCGATACATCCAATCTTTGCTGGAAATTTATGGTGCATGTGCGATGCACCCAAATAAATGGGGAGAAAGCTGACTCATTTTCTTGATCGGACCTTCAGCGTTTCCAACCAAACCATCTATATTGATGACCATGGCCATAGACGGAGTGACCACTGCGTTATAGATATCAAATATTGCAGATGAAGAATTTCAAGAAGGTTTCACAAATTTTCTTTTGAACTCATCGTGTGTTTAAGTGTGGTCATGTTTCAGCCAGCGTTAAGGTATGACGCGCGTGAGCGTTCTTTTCGAAATCTGAGTGGAGTCGATTGGGGTACACCAACCAACACGCAACCAGGAAGCGAGGTGATTTTTGGTCGCAAAGGTTGGTCCTAACATATACGTCCCAAGATGATGGCCGAATCCTGAATGATTGTTTCAGGAGGCCAGTCGTTAGCAGTGCTTATTGGTTGTCTCTCATTTTTGACCGTACTTATAATATGCGCAACCATTGTTCTGAGGTAAGTTTGCTATGTCTTTGAGGTTACAGTGATTGGTAATTGTTTGTTGAACTCAGACGATCCGTCATCACCAAAGTCAGCGTTGAGGACTGTCTTGTTTTGGAAGCGGATCTGGAGTTTTCTGTATGCATTAACCTATTGATGCCCGCTATGTGAAGGAAGTGGGGGATTCTTATGAAATTTGCCATACCTGGTCAGAAAAAAATAACAAATTCAATGAGCCACCTCTCAAATTTTTCTGACGAGTGGTCATTGAGTCACAGTGACGGGAACATTTGTCGTCAGTGGGCATCGCCACATTTGTGGCGGTCTACGTTTCTCCATAAGTTGCCAACTGAGTCGGTCGTTCTTGAGTTTAGATAAAGGAGAAAATTCATTGATGACGGACGATGTGAGTCACGGACAGCAACTGACGACCGGCTATCGTTTTGAAGAGAAAATCACAAAAAGTCAGGAGCATTTTTTTGGTCAGTTACTGTATGGATTTCCGAAACACTTCAGAATCATTTTTAAAAGAGATCCTATTACATTCCGGTGTAGAGAATGTCCGCCAAACCCATGCCATCTAACTTCAATGGAGACTGGTGTTGATGGTGCACTGGGATGCACTTTCGGTAGTTCCCACTCGGGCCGATTTCGTGCTTCTTAATGTTTTGTTCAGCTTCTTACTGGCAATTTCAAGTAAACGACTGATATTTACATATTAAATGCATCAATTGGTTTATTAAACGAGCTGAAAGAATGCTAAAACGACCCGGAAATGGTAGAAGTGAATACTCTACATCATGCGTATTTCTCAGTCATTCGTGGGCGAAGCCTCGGTGCCAGCCCCCAGATTCAGCTGGGGTTGTCTGCAATCTCGTGCAAGGTGGGAGAGTGAGCGTTGTTCACTCTCCATACACTGCTACTACCGTTTCTCAAAAATATCTTCTTTTCTAAATTGTTCAAGTTTCATGCCAGCATTTTGGCTACTACAGTAATGTGTCGTTTGTTCAACGGAACTTTGAGGTTAATCGACACCTCTGTCCAAAACGATTGTTGGTGGCACTTGAGAAGCTAACCTCGGTGACAAACGGGCAAAGGTAGCTGGATGTGTTGTTTAATGCGGAATCTTTTATTGTTTGATAGTGCGTTGCACACAAATCGCCAAAATGTCAGTTTTCAATGGACAAATAGCTACACTATATCTTGGATGAGAAGGAGTTGGGATTTCATGGCGTAGCGATTAATCCGTAAGATCAGACGGGGGTAGTGATGGAAATGTTTTAAGATGAGGATATGATCAGAATGTACGCTGAGTTTCGGTTTTCTGATCCTCTCGACTGGACATTTAGATGTAGAATTCAATTTCCTCATTTATGATATGGTTCAATGAACGGGAAGGTGGAATAGGTTGCTGCAATTGGTGGATGACTGGAAGATACCTAAACTTGGCTGTTTTGATAGTTTCGCTGTACTCCGTACCTGTCAAGCCCACTGAAGACAAATGTTCCTCTGACATTTGGATCGCCTCCTGTCTTGTCAGTATTGCCTCTAGCCGTTAATCCTTCTGGATTATGGTACATAAACGATATGCCAAAATTATAAAGGTTTTTGTTTCGATTTTAACCGACAAGTGGGACCATGAAATCTGCCAGGACCTACAGAAGCCAAAAAAGTGCCAAAATGGTCAACTTTGACCACGTACAGCAGAGGTCTGTCTCACGATGGGGCTTAAGTTTTTGATTCTAATTTTAGATCGATGGCTCTTTCATCGATATTAGTTATTCGAATTTTCTCAGCTATAATAGTGCTGAAAGGAAAAATCGAGACCCCGACCCGCCACAAATGTCGTCAGTGGTCACGAATAGGTTAAACAAAGAAGATCTCAGTTTTTGTCAGGGAGTCATTTATTGTGAATATTTCTCTTAGATTTTTCTGGCTGCACGTCACTTCGTCCTGCGACAGTCAGTCCTTGGAACCAGCTCGTTCTACGACATTTGGTCCAGGGACCACTCGTCCAAAGACATCTCGTACAGCGACAGTTTGTGCATGCCGACTTTTGGTCCCAGTTTCTTCTCGTCCTTACGACATATGGTATAAGAAACACCTGGTCATGAAGACATTTCGGCTAACTCTCAATTAGTCCCGGTAAACATTCTATTTTATTAGTCATCAATAACAACAGCGAGTAAAAGCCGCGATAACATACGTTAATTGAACGAACATTTATTCTTCGTTCCCGAAAAACCAAGGGCGAAGAACTGACGGAGCTCGCTGTTTAAAAAGGATGTGTCCTTACCCTGCATGACGAAGGCAAAAAGGGATATGGAGATGTAAGGAGCGGGACAAAAAATGCAAAAGAAGGCTGGTGATTTACAATCGGCAAGTGGTGGAGGAGCGTGGTGAAACACAGTCATGATGGAAACGACAGTGAGCTCCGTCGGTTCTCCCGGCCATAGTTTTCCGGGAACCAGAAATAAATGACAAGATTTCTATTCTAATTAGAACCCACTAATATTCTCAACTGTTTCGCTCTGCCGTCAAAGAAGAATCAGTCAAACTAAATTGATTGCTGCAGAAAGTAAAGATGAGGAAAGAAGTACATCCTGCTCAAAGGGGCTAAGATATACCTATACAATAGGGAATCCGGTTCAAATTTCTGTGGGACCAAACCAGCGAATGACCGACTGACGGTAGATACGCTGAAGTCTCAAACGCCATGTCGTTAGGTACTGAATGACGGCAAGTACGAAATGTCGTCATGTCCAAACCGCGGTAAAACGAAATGTCGCAAAGGAAGAAATGTCATTTGGACCAAATGACGAGGACAAGCTATGGTGAGACGAGAACTACATGACGAAGTGGCAGTCTCCCGTTTTTCTACACTGTACAAATTCGATACTTATTTGTCGTTGCCAGCAGGTACAATGTTATAAATCAAGTTCAGAAAACAAGCAAGAGCACGTAGTCTGCCAACTCTAAAAAGGCTATTCGTAAATATATATGATGGGGTGGGCAGTCTACTAGGTTTGTATTATTTTGTAACTTACATCACTGGCCATTGCTATTTTTAGTTGGATTTTCTACGATATCCTCAATATCTGACATTTGGATTGATACGCGTTTATTCCACCACAAGATTTTAATCGGCTTTGTGGTTGTTCCTGGCTAAGTGCATCAACGCAAGCCTTCAATAAGTTCAAGCCCTAAATATACAGCCCCATTTCGTGGTGAAATTTATGTGAGTAAGTGTTGAAGATCGTTTTGCTTTATTGTAATTCCTCGCCGTGACAACTGGCATTCGGTCATTTCGCGACTGTCTTCTTCTCTTGGTGGGTTTACATCGACTGGCTAGTGAGTGAGCCGTGCTTGGTTCATATTCTTCAAACTCATTGGGATCTGACACCAAGATTTAATCTTGATGCAGCGAGAAAACGCTCCTGGAAGAAGATTTGTTGCACCAATCAAATGCATCATACAGACACCAGATGGCTCCCGATCGCTTTCAAGAACCAGCAAAAACCGGTTGTTCTGAAGTGGGATTATGTAGAAGTATTTTAAACCTCAGGAAATACAGCGTCACTAAAGCTTCCAGCCGTCCTATCTTCAGAAAAGCGAGAACATCTTTATCTAGGGAAGAGATCAGTGAACTAAATGTGATTAGCCATAGCCATCCACATACTCAGTACTGTAGAACCTGAAAAATAACATAGGACTTTCTACCAGACAAAACCAGCCCGTTCCTTATTACTCTTGAAGACAATCGGCCAAACTCTATATATCTCCAATAATTGGTACTACCGTACCGGATCTTTTGTGAGAAGTGATTTCCATACGCCCAATACATCCGACTGCCCTTGCGTCAGTGGTCCATTCTCGGCAAGAAACGGCTTTGCCATTTGCTGAGGTAGTTGATTCAGATTTTCCAACCGCAATTCCTCAAAATACAGCGTGTAGGATCCAAAAGCACGGCCAGCTGTAATATCAGAGCGAAGAATTCTGATCCTTCTAGAGTCTGCAAGCATGCTGCTTTCCATCCGTACATCATAATCAACAGTGCAATCACTGTAGACAATTTCGACTTCGGAGAGGTCAACACCAACACTTTCCAAGAACAACAGGATATCGTGAATCTCATAACTAGTCACTTTTCGAAAAATCGGTCAGGAGATTTGAAATACATAACCTCCAGATCAGGTTTGATCAACAGTCGAAGATCTGCAAACGATTCCGAATAGTATGGAAGCCAATACCCATGCCCAATGAAGTATAAATGTCCGATTGAGTGCGATGGGAGCTCGATTTCAACATTAGTGCGAAATATCCTGAATCCTCGAATGATTTCTATCCATCTTTTGCAAACGCTGAAGTGGGGAGAATCGCCGTGTTGTCACTTGTCAGCAGTACTGTATTTCAAATTAATTGTCGTCAGATGCCACTCAATTTTCTTGCGATTGATGGAGTCATTGTTCTCAAATATTCCTCGCAAAAAGCGTCTTTGGCCGCGCTTCCGCGCATGCCCGGCACGCTGAGTCGGCCTGGCATACTGTCCCCCCCCCCTTCCTCAGGAAAAGTTGAAGAAAAAAAAATATTTAAAAAAAGTTTTTGAAAAAAAATTTTTTGAAGAAAAACTGAAAATTCATGACCGGAAGTGAAATCATGACCGGAAGTGGGCGAGTGAGTGGGCGAGTAAGTGGGCGAATGGGTGGGGGAGTGGGCGAGTGGGTGAGTGGGCGTCACTTTTGCAAATGTGGCTCCGTTGACCTCGCACCGTGGAAATGTGGCTCCGTTGACCCGAAAAGATATTTTTACACAGTAAAAGATATTTTAAAAAAAGAGACTAATCGGTCAGGAAAATTCGAGGGTTTTGTAAGTTCCTCCCCTTGGGGGGTGGGTGAACAAAAATATCTGATTGATTGCATGGATTTAACCTTTTTCGAAAAACACTTGTATGAGCTTCGCAATTCGAGAACCAGACGATTTTGATGTCAGAAGTAGATTACTATCTTTCGTCGACATCTTAGTCTCGAACCATGATTCGGATCTTTTGTTTTCATGTTTGATCAGCGGTCCAATCTTGAATTCGCTTTCCGTAGAATTTCGAAGTCATATTCGGTATCCCAACATTGCAAAATGCTCGTTTTTCCTAACATGGCGAAACCATTGAGAAATGAGGTTCTTGCCCGAGGGCTTTTGCTAGGACTGATCGCTTTATGTTCCTTTGATTTCGCCCACACAGGTAAGATATTTTTGTGGCTGTTCAGAGTGTTCCAAGCCAGGTTATTCCTGCGTTTACCTCGAACCATAGCACAGCCGATGCAGCTATCATCGAAGTGTTTGGACCTTCTCAAAAAGAATATGGCACCCGATGCTACATTGACTGCGAAACTTCTGGGGAAGCCCTGCAGTAAGTTTTTTAATGTCCATGTAGTGCGTCTTGGGGTCGTCAAATGTCGTTTTACAACGCCGAACACTTGACGTTCAAAGAATTTTCGGCTCAGTTATTTGTCATGTATGTAATGCCACTGAAAAACGACGATTTGCAGGTGAGCTCTGTGGAAATTCGTCTGGACAATTCAGTCATCCCTGGGATTGCAATGCTTTCATAAACTGTCATCAGGTAAGATACCCTTTATTGGCGAGCAAAAAATTTAAGCGGCACAAAATTATAGGGATGAAAACTTCTAGCTTGCAGCAAATGCCTTTTTAATTGGGTTAGCGTCGTGAAGCAGTTTCTCTTGCTCGAGTTACAGAGCCTCTGGATTGTTCAGCCGCGTTTCTACGAGTAATCCTTAATCATGTGTGATCGACATCAAATGGGTCGCATACAACAGGAATATTTTGACATTTTGTTGCTTGTTGTTTCAGAACGACATCTGGATCCACTGGTGTCAGTCTGGGCTGCAATTCAACCAGTACATTTTCGAGCTCCGAAAGGTCATTCAGCTTGAATAACAACAATGTTTTCGCTTCCAGAAAAACAAGGCAGTGTGACTGGCCCCGAGATGCAAAATGCACCCAGAAACCCATCCCGACAGAGTTTATCCCAACAGAGAACAAAACTCAACCCGCGAAAATTTCGCTAATCCCAGGGACATTTCCTCAAACTTCATGCAAAGACTCTGACCGTAATTACAACTTAACCTTCATATTTATTCATCAAAAGTATCATCAGTTCATTTCAGCTCATTTCAACATTGTGGAATATCTGGGCAAGCGTCCAGACTTATGTCCCTCTGATGGACTCCACCCAGCTCCAGACTGCAGGTTCTACGTGAAATGCAACAACACAGACGCATATGTCGCAAAATGCCCAGCTGGATTTATATTTGAAAGTGTTAACCGACGATGTGACTGGCCGCAAAAAAACGAAGACTGCATGCAGATTTGCTCGGGTTTTGAAAACGTTGTGATCGTGACGCCCCCAACGGCCACTACAACTGCAGCGCCGCCACTACATACAAGTACCGTTTTCAATTGTCCTAGCAAAAACTGTTATGAAAAAATTTTACGATGTGCTCCACTGTCCAGCATATTCCCCAAATTAGCTCCTGGAATCTCTATTAAGAACACCGTAGTAACAGAAACAGAT
>JAQIWT010000410.1:0-20996 GCA_034696485.1 Isohypsibius dastychi
TCAGTGATCTATCTAAAGAGCTCCGTATCAACTTTCTGACACATTTTTTGGGACGGCATAAGAGAAGCGCCCCTTAAGTAATCCTACTTACAGTATCACCTGTTAATCTGGACTACTATCTTGAATTAATCATTCGGATGAACTTGTTCACGAGTTTTATCCAACCTTGAAGAAGAAAACTTACGGGTTTTCTCACAGAAGGAAAAGAAAGATTCTTTCAACTCAGGAAGCAAAACGGAATGTGAGTTCAACTGATGTATCAACGTTGATCGGTAACTACTTTTTAATTCGTTATCCTGATTCCTAACACGCAAAACAGGCATTCAATTAAGAAATACAGTAGTAACTCTACACGCACAATACTATTCTGAAGTTCTGTCAGTTTCTTTGTCAATTTATCTTGTCGAGATCTATCGAATGATATGTTGCAAGTTTATATCGAACTCAAACTTGCCAAGTTGAACGTAAAGGCGCGCGTTTTCTGCTCACATGCCCACAGGGCATGAGCGAAATGACAAAGGTGCGCGCGTTGGTTAGTAATGACAAAGGAAGGCATGACCCACTCACGCGCATGAGAGGCAGAAGATAAACGCGAGCAATGGACCGAACTTTCAACAAAGCATGAATTGATTCTTCTCATTCGAACTTCTATTTTTCTTGAACACGGCTGGGAGACCCTATTTTGAACTTTTTGCCTTTATCGGTCGATGGTCAGAAGGGGGTTGAAAAATACCGTTCGTGATTCTGATTCTCTTGTTTCGGCCCCATTTGCCTTGCAAAAGTCGGTGAAAAATGATTAAGCCTTTTGTCCCAGAAATTCCCGGAAATTCTCTGGTGGATTGGTTCTCATATTCCCTCAACGCTTACCTTCTGAACTTTATGACGAAATTCTTATCCTGTTCGTCGTAAAATGTTATGCCTGGCAGGCGATATTGATCGAGAAAAATTCTCAAGTGGCCTTATGTCTGTTTGTGCTGTTTCAATCTGTGCTAATTCATGATGATATTTCAAACAAACGATTATTCTTCATAATTATGTCTGAAGTCGCAGACAAGGCCGTGAGTGATGAGCTCAAATGTTTGGCTTAGTTGCAGCACCACGCATCCTCTCTTCACGTTTTCTTCTAATACTGCCTCACTTGTTGTCCACTCAGTGCCTATCTCTGCTGATCGAAAAACTGCATGAGACTTACAGGGTGGATTTCGGCGACCTTTGAAGAGTAGCTGATTCACTCGCTTCAATTAAATTACAGAATCGCAGTCTTTGAAACTTCATACGATTGCTCAGTTTATAAAACACGCCAAATTGTTACATGAGTATGAAAAACCAGTATCGTCGTTTCGGCAGAAACCTGAGGCGCCGCATTTTTTGATGCATAATTAATGCGTAATGAATCGTTACGCACAATACAAGTAGAACAAGTTTACTCAAACAAATCCAAGTAAAAAGTATCCCCAATGTGAATATGTGGTCGAATTGATCTGTTTACTTTGATAAGTACACACACACATCGCTGATCCAAACATTCAAACTGGTTTAATTTTAAATCGTCAACCACTATCTTAAAAATCAGTATTTCTCCCACCCAACTTTGGGTATCATAGGCAGATGGTTCAACAGCTAGCAACTGATATGGTAGACTGGTGCCGTTTTTAAGAGCAAACTTTATGCGTTTGCCTATCAGCAATCTTTGAGCCCTTTTCTGCAAAACGCAGATTTTCTGTGCCGAGTGCTAAATCAACGTATAACGAGTGCATTAGTTTTTGTTACACAAAATGAAGTCGGTGAATCAAATTTGTTATTTCGACCTCGCAGAGCTCGATTGGGAAAACTGTTATAAAAGTAACTGTGTGGCTGCTAATGCGGACTTCTTAATAACTGATAATTTGAATCATTGATTGTCGCAATGCGTTGTCCGAAGATGTTGGATTGCTAATGTCATACAAGGGGAGTTTTGATTAAACAAAAACGTGACCTCTGATGAGTGACGAAGACGCAACGAACTTCTTCAGACGCACTTACTCAAAAACCTTGGCGCTGCGCAAATTTGTGGAAAAACACGTGCGCCAGTGCAGGTCAAATCTAAAAAACGGCCCCAGATTGCCAGCTAGTACAACACCAAGACCAGTCCAGACCAAGTCATTGCAGTGAAATGCGAATTAATCGAAATGGTACAGAGAAGTTCAAAATTAGCAAAAAGTAAAAAGCTTCTTATTTTGGTAATCTGCCGTTGACTTTTTTTGGTAATTGCTAATTGCATGAAGTTTTTTGTTTTCTTGTCCTCGGGTTTGACATCAAACGGTGAACTCACAAGAATCGTGTTTTTTGTGAATTGCAAAGAACCACGCCTTTGTTTTTTCTTCTCTGAAACTGATGTTGATGTAACAATGAAAGCTTTAGGCAAGTATTAAATATGACTGTATGTTTCCTCGTTCACTGTATATAAGGTCATAGTTTCCATATTGGAATAAGAGCAATCTTGAATAAATTGTTGTCATTTTTGACCAGCTTGGTCCCGCTTCTCTCTGCTGGTTTTTCTCGCTGACATGAAGTTCGCTACGTCTAAAGAGGATCTGCTAAAGGTCAAGCAGGCGATTATTGATGCTCTGGATTCAGACGGTAACGATGACCCTTTTTATTTATTAAACACCGACCGAATCGTCGAACAGTACCAAGAGTGGATCAAATATCTTCCAAATGTGACACCTTACTATGGTAAGATAAATTCTGAATCTAGTCAGCTGCTATATGCTCAAGTCTCCCGTGACCGTAGCCATGAAATGCAACAGCCAGGAGATCATAGTTCGTTCACTGGTCAATCTTGGGTGCGGCTTGGATGTTGCCACTCAAGGTGAGATGCAACTGGCGATAGAGCTCGGAGTGCCACCGTCACGTCTCATCTATTCTAATACATGCAAAGCAATCTCAAACCTTCGCTATGCCAAGAAAATTGGCGTGAACATGACAGTTTTCGATTCTGAATCAGAGCTGCATAAGATAAGGACGCATTATCCAACCATCAAGCTTCTTGTTCGCTTGGCGTTTGACGACCCGAACGCCAAAATTCCCATGAGTCAACGTTTCGGCTGCAGCCTTATCGAGGCTAAAAGACTGACCGACTTGGCCTGCAACTTGGGGTTGGAGGTTGTGGGTGTTCACTTTCATGTGGGGTGTGGATGCACTGACCCGAAAATTTACGAGAAGGCTGTTGAGGAAGCGAAAAAACTGTTCGTTTACAGTGAAGAACGGGGTGTTAGATTCACAATTCTGAACATTGGCGGTGGCTTTCCTGGGAGTCTGGGTCCTACAAACGTTCCTTTCTGTGAGGTAAAATTGATGTTCGTTTTGAGAGGCTGTCACAAACATAACCCATTTTAGTTTGCAATTGCTATCAGTGGAGCTCTACAAGAACATTTCCCGCCGTCGACCGGGGTGGAGGTCGTTGCTGAGCCCGGCCAGTATTTCGTCACTACGGCTCAGTCTGTCTTCGTCAACATAATTGGAATTAAACAAGTACGACAGATTCCTGTCTGATTGTTGTGAATGAAATGCATGTACGCGAAATTTTTGGCTTCAGAACCCAACGACTGGTCACGTCACGTATATTCTGAGTGATGGAATGCACGGATCGTTCCGTGACGTGGTGACTTTCAATTTGGTGCCGGACATAAGTGTTCCCCCCTGGTATGCTTTCAAAGATGACAGCCGCTTTCCCTGTGACCTATGGGGACCCACCTGTGACCCCATGGACAGAATATCACAAAGGTGCCTTCTTCCGAAAATGCAAGTTGGGCAGTGGTTGGAATTCCGAAGAATGGGAGCCTACACTAACGAATTGTTCTGCAATTTCAATGGAATACCAAAACCTGATTTTTACTCCGTTGGCGACGTCCTTGACGTCTTATCAAGCATTCCTTCACCGCAGCCTCGCCACATGGTAGTTGATGCGAAGACCTACATCCAATCAGAAGCTTCATGAAAGAGTAAATCATTAATTATGAATCGTTTTGGATCGCGAGATGAGTACGATGAACTAAGACCGGAAAATTGCCTCCCGGACAACAAATATTCTTGCATTGCAATTATAATTTCTCCCCGAGAGAATCGGTTCGACACTTTCGGTAACGCTGTGAGAGCACCGTAGGCTTCAATTTTTGGTCAACGTGATGCACAATAAAATTATAAGCTGCTCTTCAAGATCACACGAGACACTAGCATGCACCACCTACTGTATACTGTCATGAATCAGAGTTTAATAATGGTTGTGTCATACAGTTGATTATACCAAACTAAATTTTCATTTTTGCACAAGAACAATATTTGGTCAACTTTGGCAACAGTTTTGACACGGCACTGATTTTATGGTCACGATGTCCTACGCCGTGCGATTGGAGAGAAGTTGTAGTACATGAGCTCGCCTGGAGAAGAAAGCTTTGGATGTTGGATCTGATTTTTAGAGCGAGGTCAAAAATGGATTACAGGGTGCTCTTACTTCGTCTTATAGCATTTGAAGGTTCAAGCTGCATTATTAGTTCCCTGATCTCAATTTCATGGTTTCTTCAACCAATGTTTCTATTCATGATAAATCTCCATATTTGGAAACAAGGTATCCATTCAAATTTCAACGCTGAAAGAGCGACCATTTAACAGGGAAAAACATTTATGTTTTTAACGAAAGTTCAAATTCCTTTACTGGGTTAAGTGGCAGAAAAACTCTTCTAGAGCTGAAGTATTAAACACCGCGGGGTATAAATTTGATATAAAAACAGTTATTTTGTTTCTCTTTTGATAATCGTGTTGTTTTCAATACAATCGTTGTTGCCTCCTCTATTGCCAACTTACAGTTTAAAATCGTCATTACTGTAATATGGCTCCTCTAATCATTGGTTATTGGGGGCTACGTGGGGTGAGTGTGCTTTTTGAAAGTTCTCGAGAGTAAGCTGAGTCGATTTAAGGCTCCATTGCTACAGATTTTTCATTTTGCACGAATACAAATAGAGGAATCAGTCGAGTTCAACTTCAAAATTTGACCTTCGTATTGTGAAGGATGAAATATAGAGCTATCTGACACCATTTTTCACACAGTTGGCCGTTCGGTTGCGAAGGTCACAAGACCTTTGAAACTTCAAATTTCCGTTCGTTAAGTTACCGGCGCGTCTTTGACCTGAATCTTGAACTGGAATCAGTCGACTGCGTGTGTTAGCTGATTCTGTTCTTGAACCAGTTCCCGCCACGGTCGAGTGGCGGGGTTTTAAACCGATCTGAAAATTCCAAGTTTGCTGTGACTTTTTGTTGAGTTGTCCGGTCGAGCTGCTTTAAAAACAGAATCAGCTGACATACTCAGTAGACTGATTTCAGTTGAAAACTCTTAGCCGCGCCGGCAACTTCACAAACGGGAATTATTTGAAGTTTAAAAGGGCTTTTCACCCGAACGGCCAGCTGTGCGCACATCGGCAGAATGGTATCAGATGGTTCTAGATATCACCTTGAAGTAGCTAAAACTGAACTTTTGATTTGAAAATTAATTATTTCGCTTGCTATATTCGCGTAACAGTGGAAAATCTGTAGCAATAGAGCCTCAATCCCAGTTTTCTTTTCTGTTCTAGCTTGCAGCGCCGATTCGATACTTGTTGGAGCATGTCGGTGAAGAGTATGAATACAAAAACTGGTCGGACGCCCCAGAACCAGGTAAAAAGCGTTCCCTCCTTCGTGCGTTATGGTGAATTCAGTTAGTTTGTCTTTGTTAGGCTGGTTTGGAGAAAAATACAATCTGGGATTAGAATTCCCCAATGTGAGGAAAACATTATTTTTGTCGAACTAATTTAGACCTACAGTATCTGCATATTCAGCTTCCCTACATAGTTGACGGTCACCTTAAGTTGACCCAATCTTCGGCCACACTCAAGTACCTGGGGCGGAAATATAAGCTCAGTAAGTTGAATCTGAACTTGTGAACAGGTGTAATCATGGCTTATGATTTGCAGTCGCAGCGGATGAGGAAAGCATTCAGAAGCAAGATCAGCTTGAAGGCGTTCTGGGAGATCTCCGCATGGACTGGGGAACTCTCTGCTATGATAGTCAGAACTTCGTAAGTGATACCTCTCAAATTGTTCCGCATTGTGTAACCCAGAAAATACTTCAAGGAACAAGATCAAAAGAAGTTCCACGACGATCGATTGGTACCCATTCTGAAACAGCTTGACCAGCACCTTGCCGGCAAGTCTTATCTTATTGGCGAGAAGACAACATTCCTCGATTTTGCCTTCTTTGAGGTGAATTTTGCACATTTATTCTCGTGCATTGAACAAATACATATTTTTGTTTTGCCTAGTTTTGTGACATTGCCAACAGAATGTTCGATGGGATACTTTTGGATCAGTTCGTCAACCTCAAAAAATTTCAGCAAACTGTTGCCGTAAGCTAAAACCACAAGTCTTGCAGTAGAACGCTCTTTCATTTGTGTCTTTTTCTAGAACTTGAAAGGAGTAAAAAAAATTCTTGCTTCCGGCAGAAATTTTGATAAGATTAATGGACCTCAAGCTCACTGGGGTGGATAAGCTTTTTCACCTTGGTTTAAGCGCAATTGGTTAAATGTATGCTAGACGCGAGTGCACAACAAAATGCAAAAAATTCGGACTGCAACAACCTCGAGAATTCTAATGATCAACATACCTTCGTTAATTTGAGAGAGAGCTCACGATTTGATGTCCGAGAAGTAGTGATAGCTTACAAACGAGCGGATGGAATTGTTGCTTCAAGATCAATCAGGGATTTTTTATCCATATCTCAGGTAATTTTCAATGTTTTTTACCGTCCATATGACCAGTTATAGACCCAATAAATCCCCTGACAGCAATCTCATACACAAATACCGGTTCAACACCACAGATAAATATTATAAATAAGCTATACAAGGTAAAATATATAGAGTATCAAAATGGGTAATGTCGTTGTTATTAAACCGGCTAATCATTGACCACATCTTCCATTAGCCGGCATGACTCAACAGCGCACTCTACCAAAAATCGGCCAAGGGCATCCGGCGTTATACATCCACCCGTATCAGCCAGCTCCTCCAGACACGAAAAATAAAATGAACGAGATAAAAACGAAGGAGTGATTAACAAGGGATAACAATCTATAACATAACATATCTATAACAATAATTCCATCCGCTCTATCGTAAGCTATCACTACTCGAGATTCAGTTGACGGTAAGAAGAGATCTACGCCATAGTTGAATGAAAAACTGCCAATAACTATAGGCGCAGCTTCCGCAGTGGTCTAGCTGATGGTGAAGCTGATGGTGAAACTAGTGGATCAACGTTAACGATGAGATCAGGATCGAGGTTTTCATGCGCTTGAATAAACTCGATATTGAATTCGTCAGTTCACATAATCATTATTGACTTTTCCTCACCCTTGTAGCTATCCTTCAAACCTGGCTTTGAGTTAATTCAGCGTTCTCATGAGTCATTCTTGTTGATATTTTCTCGAACTCTCGCGACAACAGGAATTCAAACTGACACTGAATGATATTGCCCGTAAGGCGTCCAAAGCTCACGCCTTCACTAGCATTCACCACTGAAACCAGTTTTTGCACTCAGGTTATTTTCGTGCCGCAAACATGATTTTCTTCGATTGTGTCAGTTGCAATGTAGCAATTAAACCAACCTGGTTTGTTATTGTGCTAATGACAAGCTAACAATTCTTCAAGTTTGCCCGCAAGTAGAAAAGACCACAGACAGACAGTTTGATGGATTACCGAGCAATGCCGCTGAAGCTGAAATGAACTTCATTATGAAAATCACATCATCCGTGAAGCATCCTTAATTCAACTCCCAGCAACCAGAAGAAACTGCTGGTGCACATGACAATTTGTTTTTCTTCTTTTTTATTGCTGCAGTTTTCGCCTCAAAGTTGGAAGAATCGAGAGTCATTCCAGCAGAGAGTATAGTTTTCCATTGCATATCCGCAAGACGGAAAACGAGTGCTGTTGTCAGCATTTTTGACAAACCCTGCCCCCGAAAAAATCACATTTTACCTGTCCAACTTTTACCACGTATGAAAGTTTCCAACCCCTCTATCGAGGTGAAGCTTTGATGTTGAAGTCGTTTGGCGTCAAAGCTGCAAGACAGCATTCGGTCAACAACCAGATTTAGTACTCATGCGATCAAAATTGCCTTACTTATGCCCAAATGGAAATCAGAGAACGATGGTGGAGCTTTTTCAGCAGGACTCAGTGTAAAATTCTGCAGAATTGTCGTGGTGAACATGAACAGCTGTAGTTGAGCGTAGGCCATTCCAACGCATACTCGTCGCCCTTAGAATTTTGCTATTAATTGTACAAACGGTCGTTCGATTCAAATTTTGCGCTTTACCTGCTCCAAAGGCCAGAATCAGCGGACTCTGTATAAACTTTCCTTCATCATTCAAGAATCTTTCTGGCCGGAAAACGTGAGGGTCACCCCAGTACTCTTTGTTGAACCCGACTGCGTAGCCATTCGTTATGATAAAAGTGTCTGCAAGGTCAACGAAAATGTACGGAGCTCGATATTGACGTGTTTCTAACCTTTTGGTATAGTGTAACCCCTGAACTGGATGGTCTTCATTGTTCTTCGTGGAAACGGAAAAGGCACAACATTTGAGAATCGAATGCATTCCCAGATCACTGCATCGATGTATCCCAAATTCGCGCGATCTCTCAGCGAAGGACATCTGCTTCGGTCAATAATCTCATCAATATGTGCTTGACATTTGGCTTGGATATCGGGGTAATTTAGCAGAATAACCAAGACCCAGTGAAAAACGTCAACAAGATCCTCCACAGCGCCTGTAGGAAGATGGAGCATGATGCAACAATGTAATTTATACACCGAACGTCAGATTGTTTTCATGACTTGTCGCACCTGAAGTCATTTCCACTAGAAGCGTCTCGAGTTGATCATCTGAAAACAAGTTATTGAGGACACAAGTAATATTGTTTTTGCTGGTTCTGTCTGGTTGCAAAACAAATGAAGATCGAGACGCCTTCAAGAGATTTGTATACCATGAGATTTGAGTACCTGTGAAATTCGTTGTTTTTGGATCTTCTCTTTTCTGTTGTTGAATCATTGCATCCAAAACGTCTCTGGGCTCTAGTGGCATCTCATCTGCTTGCCTCCTCTTCGCTATGTTCTTTTTTGTAAGCTTGAACAGTTCACCGTAGCTACGTTCTAGAACTTTCCTTGTCGCATTGAATGGAGGTAAATACTGCAGCCATGGGATGATGTTCAACATGCCAACGTTTTCGTTCATAATGAAGATCTCATGCAGTGATTGGATGAAGCGTGGGAAGCTGTCATCGTGGACTGATACGACGCCATCTTGAATCAACTCGACCGCCGCTGTGGTCACAACACGGTCGAAAAGGTGGCGACCATCCATTGGTTGTCCATCCTTTGATCTGATGAAATCGATCAATTCCGCTGCAGCTCCTTGCAGTGAACCATCTTGTTCGAGTCGCCCAGGAGCACCACCCAGATGTTTTATAGTTGAAGCAGCAAAGCGTCGTTGATCAGTCCAGAATGGCCCGTCTGCGAAACTCAACCCTACGAAGTTCAACGGAAACACATGTTGTTGAGACAAGATTCGAGATGCCTTCTTACCCTTAGATTTCATGATTTTTCTGCTGATCATGTTTAAAGGCCGACCATCGAATGCAGAATTAACCATGGCTTCCCGTATGACATCTTTGTCAGTTAGAACAACTGTAAACTCCGCTCCAAGGAACAAACTGCAAAGTCCACCGTTTTTGTCACCCCATTCGGCAAGTGTCTTCCAGGGGGCCATGGTGTCGACACCAAGTGCTCCAATGATAGGTAAACTGAAAGGTCCCGGGGGTGTTTTACCTCTTACCCAATCATATAGTCGAAGAAAGTATGTCGGCTGGGCATATAAGATAAAGGTCACAATGGCGATGAGCGTGTAGTAAATTGTGTCAAACACAAAAGCATAATATCTCTCAGACATTCCCCGGATAATATTTTTGGCGAGTTTACGAAATTTTTCCAAAACTGTGAAAACAACTTTAAATTTGTGACAACATTAGTATAACTTTTGAAGAATTGGGTCGACAACGGAAAGCACAAAAGCTGGTGAGCTGAAAGAGAGCGAAGATTACTGGGGGCTTTTTTTGCATCAGTCATTTCTGGAGGCATTGCTTACATGCGCTGGTACTTACTTTCACGTTGTACCCAGAAACGATTAGAGGAAGGGCACTTATCATTGAGAAAAAACAACCGTGAGTGACAACGACAGACGGCCATTGTCGTTATTGACACTGTCAAATTTATAATAAATTTGTCTGTCGTTATTCACTGGTCCTATTGATCGCAGTTTTTCTCGAAACAATTAATTTTGTTGCGCGTTGAATGACCTCATTTGAGCGGTCGTGAACTAGCTTGATTATTGACAAATAAATCTTTTTTTTTAACTGACTTAAAATGTAACGAATTGCCCTTTATATCAAGTTTCACTGTCTACAGAGTGTCGACACCAAGTTGATCAGAGTCGTCACATGAGGATGTCTCAAAAACTGTGCCACCTGTTCGATCACTCGTTATTTTTTCTGAAAGTCCATGATGTGTTCAGTAACCGTGATATTTTTGAGACGAACAGCTCAAAATCCTGATTTTTAGAAAAATGTTGTGGTGAAGGAATTGCAAAGCGCTAGTTTTAGAAGAAACTCACTTTCGTTTTCATTTTGAGTTTTCCTCACTTTATAATCGATAGCTGAACCAATATTGCATTTTTGTTACCAGTTTTTTTTCTTGCCTTAGCTTTTGATGTTGCTGATCGATTAGAGTTGTTCATCTCGATACCCATGTATCCTTAACGCGTTGAAAAGTTCAAAATTTCGCCTCTCGACAGTAATTCTTTTCTGTCGAACAGTCACGAACACTTTCCCTTCTCTATTTTTCACAAGTCAAGGATAAACTAACCTACTCGAAAATGGATCTGCATCCTTGAATTTGGCATTGCATAAGCCATCGTAATTGAATTTTGAGCAGCTGTGTACACCTTGGTGTAGACACCCTCTGTATTGCATAGGACTGAATAGAATTCAACCAATATTGTAATTGTTTTTGAAAGCCTGAATTATGGCTTAGGCAGACAAACGAGTAAATCAGAACAGTCACTGAAAATGCTTTATACCAATAATCAGAATGCAACATCCCATAATAAAGGTTAAAAAGTTTACGGCTCAGTTTTTTTGACCTGCGTGAAACGATATCAAGTTCTTCGATCATATATGTTTGTCGAATCTGCCGATGAACACTCTGCTTTCAGATAAGCCGTTTACCGAGGCACGGCTATGACATTAAAGTCATCCGGCGTCAAAGCTGAAAGGTCACACCAGCATTACTGTTTTTGATGAAAACTGGTTCTTCGAGTTCGCCTTACTTATTCCGAAATGAAAGGCGGTAAATGATGGAAGCTGGCTTCCATCAGGAGCACTCAGCGTGAAGTTCTGAAGAAGTGACGCCGCAAACATGAAGAGCTGTAGTTGGGCATAAGCCATGCCTACGCAGATTCGACGCCCTGTAATCGATTTAAATCTCAATGAGAAATTGTGCAACAACCGCAAAATCTACCTGCTCCAAAAGCGAAGATCAGCGGGCTTTGAATAAACTTCCCTTCGTCCAGAAATCTTTCCGGTCGGAATACGTGTGGGTCACCCCAGTATTTTTCGTTGTTTCCGACAGCGTAGCCATTGGTGATAACGACAGTGTCTTCAAAAATCGGAAACTAAAACTGACAGAATGTTCAGACCAGTCAGTTTGGTGTTTCTAACCTTTTGGTATGGTGTATCCTCGGAATTGTATTGTTTTCATAACTCTTCGCGGGAAAGGGAATGGCACGACGTTTGAGAAACGAATGCATTCCCAGATCACTGCATCGATGTATCCCAGATTTGCACGATCTTTCAGCGAGGGGCTTCTATTTCTTCCAACGATCTCATCAATCTGCGCCTGACATTTTCGTTGTATATCAGGTTGATGTAGCATTATAATTACAAGCCAGAGTAAAATCACAACTAAGTCTTCCACGGAAGCTGCAAAGAAGTCAAGTTTTTACAATTCGAGTGAGAAGTTAACATCAAGCTGGTTTTTGCTCACCGAAAAGCATTTCCACCAAAAGGATCTCAAGCTGTTCATCTGAAACAATTCTCTAGGTAATATTCTCAACGACACCTGGAAACCTTGACCTTTACCGGTAAACGTTGTGTTGTTAGGGTCTTCCTTCTTTTGTTGATCAATCAGAGCATCCAAAATGTCTCTTGCTCTTAAGGTTGTATCGTGGTTCTTCTTTCTGTTTTTAATATTCGTCTTTGTCAATCTGCGAATTTCACCGAAACCTCGCTCAAGAGTTTTTCGTATCCGGTTGAATGGGGGTATGTTTTGCAGCCATGGAATGATATTCAGTGTGCCCACATTTTCATTCATAGTGAAAATCTCTTTTAAAGCTTCAATAAAACGAGGAAAATCATCGTCGTCCACTGATACGACGCCATCTTGGATGAACTTGACTGACGCTGTTGTCGCGGCTTTATCGAACGGTTGGCGACAGTCAAATGGCTGGCCGTTGTGTGACCTAATGTAATCAACTAAGTCCGTTGCTGCACTTTGCAGCGCCTCGTCTTGTTCAAATCGTCCCGCCTGGCCACCTAAATTTTTGATGGTCGCTGCACAGAAGCGTCGCTGATCGGTCCAGAACAAGCCGTCTGAATACCCAAGACCTGTAATTCAACAACTCTCCAAGCTGTGCTTGAATCTTTTATATTAGAATCTTACCCTTCGATTTCAATATCTTGCGACTAGCCATATTCAAAGGCCGACCGTCAAATGCTGAATTTACCATTGCTTCTTTAATGACATCTTTGTCAGTTAAGACAAGTGTAAATTCTGCTCCCAGGAATAGACTACACATTCCTCCGTTTTTGTCTCCCCATTCAGCCAGCGTTTTCCAAGGAGTTCCTGAATCGACGCCCACAGCACCAAACACTGGGAAACTGAAAGGTCCCGGTGGTGTTTTACCCCTGATCCAGTCCGAGAGTCGGATGAAATACGTCGGCTGAGCATACAGGATAAAGGTCACAACCGCGATGAGCGTATAATACAGGTATTCGATCATTGTGCAGACGTTTCTGAAAATGATTCATTAAACAAATCCTGACTAGAAACAGCACAAGTGTGCGTTTCCCGAAGGCAAGTCAGTGGCTTCGTGACTCAAGTCCGGTTGCTTTTGCTACAAGAAGTTGCAACAAGTGAGACGCACCTGACATGAATGATGTGCTGCCAGTCGCGCAATAAGAATCCATGCCCACTGAATGCCCTGGGTCACTTTGATTGCAGTAAGAGGTCGCGTGCACGTTTCACGGTAATTAATTAAAAAACGCCCGGAATTGACCAAGAACTTGTGTGATTAATGCATAAAAGAATAAGACAGGTTACTTAATCTTAATGATCAGGTAGGGTTTACCGAAAAACGGAAGTTCGATAGTTCATTATGTGAAATGCCATAGTGGGTGCAGCATGGTACATTTGCAACACAGTATCTTTCTCGGGTTGTAACGGCTTTTCGAGCATGAGGTATGGTCAGGTCAAACCTGTGATTGATTAGAGTAGTTGCGACAAATAATGCGAAAGACTTCGGGCTCGGACTTCAACTTGCATCATAATCTGAGAGCACGCAACAAAGATTCATTACAGCATGTTGTTGTTCGTATCTCGCTAGACACATTTGATACAAAGCGATCGCAACAATAAGAATCAGGTGATTGATTGAATTAGGCATTTTGTGATCTCGTCGGTCATTGTTTTTAGTTTCCTCATACCCAGGCTTCTGGCAGATTCCCTCAAATAAATCTTCTAGATCCGAACCAGGAATATTGTAAGAATGGAAGCTGAAGACGGTGAGTGGGCCTTGTTGAAATGAGATGACTTTTTAATGCCGACAAGCGCTACTAAACTGACGTGCCGCTGGTAAAGCACAATCACTTTGAAACCTGGCAGCTCAGTTTTCATATAACTTACCATATTCATACCGCGATTTTTTCAGTTTTTTAAAAAATCTTGAGAGCTAAAACGGTTGCTAATGTTTCCCATGTTTCTTTGTACAGAGTACGACAGTCCATGGAATTCATGGAATGGTCAGCAGAGCATTACGAATTTTCTGGTCCAATCAAGTTGCATCTCTTCCATTTACGATACAAGCAAGTCATTTGCGGAGAACGGCGGAGGGTCTTTAGATGCTCTCACAACGTTACTTGAGCTCCGGAAAGAAGGGAGCAAGCTGACAATTGACGAGTTTCTTAACTTCAGAACTCTGATCAACGCCCCATCAGGCGCAACAGCCTTCATACAAGAGGACATCAAAGAGATTGCGGTCGAAGAAGCTGCAAAACTTATTGCGGACAGCTTCATCAAGAAAGGTGTTCTAGAAAAATGCGGTTTAGATCTCAGAGCGGAACACCTAGTGGCTGAAGTGAAGCGAGCATGGTCATTGCTCCAACAATATAGCTTTGGGTTTCGAGATGAGGCTGGAAAACTGCGAGCGCTTGCCCTATTTGCCGATATCGTGGATCTGAAATCGCTGACATCGCAGGACTTACACCCTCATCTGCAAGACATATCCTCGTACCTGCACTTCCTCATGGCAAAAGTTAATGATCAAGTACCAGATACGCAACAGCGTGGTAAGATGAATTTCAAAAGCTTTGAAGCTGTCACGGCATTTTTCCCCTCGCATCTTGCATTGGATTTTGGGGAAATATTATTTTTCCTAACAGGGATTATTCTTGAAAAGTTCATGTTTGGAGCCGGCATCGACAACACCGCTAATGAAAATATTTGGCTAATAAACATGATGGAGCATGAGTTTCACCAGCGTGCCAAAAAAGCCGGTTACAAAGTTGCTCTAGCTCAAAATGCTAGCCCTTTGACACAAGTAGGAATCTTTTCGGTAAACTGTGACTTTTTTGACGCTTGGATTGTCTTAGCAATTGGCAGAGCTTATGGGATGTCAAAGATTGTTAACCGATGATCCGCGGCAATTCATGAACCAAAACGGTCATCGCCCTTTCTCGGGCTGGGACGAATCCACTAGGATTACTGTGGACATGATGGTCTACGCAGACCACGTCTGACCGTATTCGAGGACTGAACTGGATCGAATGATGGATTTGATGGAAAACGTGAAATGAAGTTGCAGCCTTCTCGATATCATCGAGGTTATTACCGAACAACAGAACGAGCACTTTGCTTTTTGCTTTCTATTTTTCAACTCGACAATTACCTAGTTGTTGAACATTGAAATGTACTTCAATAAAGAGAGGTAAATAATCGAGATGATGATTGAGCTGCTAGTTTCCGAAAGTGACCTCGGAAAACACATAAAAACCGCAAACCGTTTTTCAAGTTGCATATCGGTACTGAAGAATGCCAACACCCTGTTTTGCTTTGAAAAAGCACGATTTTCAACTGAGCAAAACTCCATTTCTTTCCATTACCTTTTGATAGAGCGCGCATTAGGCTTCCTCTTTCTAAGCTCAACCAAGTTTTTTTCTTAAAAACGTGAATAAGAGGTTGAGCAGGATTTCCATTCAAAATCCACTTGACAAACATCAATTTTTTGGCTTTGTCTATTGTTACCGCGCCATTCTGTTCATGACTCCCGGAGGTGATCATACCTACGCTGACTGAAGAGCTATCTCGAACAAAAGTAAACCAGCTAAGGTGAGCTATTGTGCGATCACGTGTCCAATTTATAAGTAATTTACTAGTAAGTGATATTTCAAACATTTTTACAGTTTGCGATTTTTATCGTTGCGCAGTTTTGATTCACGATTCACGAGTGATAGGTCAACTAGTTAATTCTTCATTCTGGTGTTTAGATATTCTTCTGTGATTTTGTCAGCACATTGTGTTCGACAACATGAAGCCACGGTCCAGCCGGAAATATTTTTTTCGCTTTGTTAGGGAAGCCTGTTTCCATTCAGATTTCTACTCTTTCCAAGAATTTCTCTGAATCACATTGTTCGCGTCCTGCACACCTGATGAAGTGATGACTTGTGGTTATAAACAGGTAGATCAGGGCTGCTCTCGCGACCTTTTCAGGACCAATAGCTTCTTAAACGTAAATTATTCAGTGAATACCGCTGCGCGCTTCAAAAATCATTTTTGAGCTTGCACCACATAAAAAAAACCTTGCCCACGATGTTTAGCAAATTTTTTGCTCCTCAGTGAAACAAAGAACTGAATAGGAACTAACTGGAGAACTTTTCGGTTCTAGAGGCAAACTGTTTCCAAATGAATCCATTCGGTTGCAACTGACAGGTGGGTGGCGAGACGAACAAAATACCCGTGGAGAAGTTGGTGGTCAGCCCGAGAATCTTGTTGGATTCTCAGACAAACATCGTTGGGTGAGAATCAGAGGACCTATACTTTCCACAAAAGTAACATAATTAAATGGGTGGCGACGCACCCTGCAAGCCAGAAGAATTCAACCGGGCAGACCGTTCACGTAGTTGCTTCGTTGCCAAGCTGACCTTCCGAACAAAGATTGTTCTATTAAAACATTCAAAGATGAGTTGCAGTTTTTGAGTGATAAAAAACGGCTGTGAAAGCTGAAATTGTTTGTTGTCGGCGTAACGAAAAACAAAATCTACACCGAACCAGCGGCGAGAAAACACATTGTGAAATAAATTAACTCTTTTGAGCATGTTCAGTGAACGAGTGCGTCTTTGACCTGGTTCGCCACGGCATCATACGACCGGTTTTGTCGAGACTCTGTGTATCGATGTTGAGAAATAACGCCTCTTGTTGTAACTGAAAACACTTGAAAACACTTCACGTTTTCTCCACTCTTCAGATACTTACTACCATGATGGTCGAACCAAACGCCAGTAATGTTGACGATATTCTGCTGCAATTAGGAACACCTGGACGCTTTCAAGTCTTTCAGTTGATCTTTCTGGCACTTCAGTATCTTCCGTTGTCAATAAACGATGTTATGCCGATATTCTACAGTCTTCCGCCAACAGAGTTTTTTTGTCCGAATTCTACGAACAAGCTGAACAGTTCCCGTCTCGCCGGTAACGCCTCGTTTCTGGAAATCAGAAAGCACAATCAGGGAGCGGCATGCAACTGCGACGGTAAAGTTGAGTACATTTACGAGGGAAAACAATGGTCCATCATCGCAGATGTGAGGAAATCAGATTACAACTCAGTCGTGCCTTGCCAGCAACGGTTTTTTTGATTTTAACCACAGATGGACTTGATCTGCGACCGTGCGCATTTGGTTCACATCGCCTCAATAATTTACTTCATCGGTGAGTTTGCAAGTTCATTGACTTCGGAAGAGCGAAATCAAATACTCTTTGTCTTCAGGCCAAATGATAGCAACCCCTCTGTTTGGTTGGATGGTGAGTCGAACCTATTGAATATCTTGCTGTTACCTTTTCTAATAACAATTTAGGCAGACAAATTTGGACGGCGACCAATCCTACTCATGAGTAATTCTTGCTACGCCGGTATATGTATCGGGCTGATCTTTTCCTACGACTACGTTTCGTTCGTCATATTGCGCTTCCTGACTGGAGTTTTCAGACAGGTCTTTATATCACTCAACATCTGAGACCACATAGGAATTTTGCTTTGCTAAATTACAGGGAATCAGCAGCTCATTTTATGTCCTTATGGTTAGGAAAAACCCTACTGGTAAAATTAAGATTTTTTTGTCACAAGTGCTAGTTTTGCAGGTTGAATGGCTTCCTCCCAAGAGACGAGGAACCCTAGCGGCATTGGTCGAGATTGTTTTCGCCGGCGGTGTATTGCTAATTACCCTCATCGCGTACTTATTACAAAACTGGCATCATATTCAAACTGGACTGTCAGTTTTGACTGTTTTTTCTGTTCCTCTAATATGGTGAAGCGGTATCTCTCTTACTTCTGCATAACTGAATCAACAGTTCTTGTGAACTTCAGGTTTGCTCCGGAGTCCCTGACATGGTCGTGCATGAACGGTCGCGTGAAAGAAGCTGAGGACAACTGCCGGAAGATCGCGAAGTTTAATAGCATAGACTTATCAGATGCAACCATTCAAGAACTCCACAGTATCGCAGAAAAAGTTCCGATGCACGAAAGGGATCGTGAACATTTTTCTTTTCTGGATTGCCTGAGAACGCCCCAAGTGAGAAAAACGACGTGTCTCTGCTGTTTTGTCTGGTAATACTGCGACACTGTCTGCACTGATTGCTCCCACAAGAACCATGACAAAATTATTTCAGGCTAGCTTGCTACTTTGGATACCTGGGACTTCTTTACTTGAGCAGTAAAATTGCAGCAGATGT
Organism: Isohypsibius dastychi; assembly: GCA_034696485.1. Lineage (NCBI taxonomy): Eukaryota > Metazoa > Tardigrada > Eutardigrada > Parachela > Isohypsibiidae > Isohypsibius > Isohypsibius dastychi. The sequence continues at coordinate 18,395 of JAQIWT010000410.1, forward strand.
GTACCTGAATCTGGCAATTAATGGAGCGTTAGAGCTCATACCTATAGTTTTGGCAATGGCAATAGCTTCAAGGTACACAGTTCTCCTAAGCGCGCAGAGATCATGTATGATGTAGCAGTTGTTCGCAGATTCGGAAACAAAAAGCCCTTGATCGTTTATTATTTTATTGGCGGTGTAGTTTCCATCATAGCAGGAGTAATACCAACAACCAGCGCACCACTGAGAATCGGTCAAAACGTTCTTGCTTTCATTGGCCGGATGGCCTTCGTTGGAGTAGCCTGTGTAATGTTCGTTTATACAACCGGTAAGATTACGATATTATGTACTACAGTACTGATACCTCTTCTGTGCTCTTGCTGGCTTTCAGAACTCTTCCCAGCAGTGATCAGGAACAATGGATTCAGTATTTGCAGGTACGACAGGTCTGATCGTTCAAACACACTACCTGCAGAGCCGTCAAACCGGCATGGCCAGAACATATACTGGCATTCAGACCCAATGTGGCTCTAATTTTGACAAACTATGGGTGCATGAAACCTAGGCCAAATAACTAGCGGAAACAAAACTAGGAGCCGAAAAAGGTATGCTGTTCGTTGACTTTACTGATAATTCAACATTGTACCCGTCCTCAGCACGCACCAAGGCGAGATAAAACAACAGGCGAGGCAGGTTCAAAACGTCGAAAACCTATCTTCCTTCTTTACTGTGTGTTCCAGACTTATGAAAACCTTACTGGGACAGTTTTTGTTGAGTTGGTGAAAGAACGGATTTGATCCGAGTCATTTAACCTGCCGTTGACGGACGAAAGAAAAGAAGGAAGTTCGCATTCATCCAGTAATAGTTGTTCCAATACAACTTCTCTTGGAGCAAGAAAAAGATAGTTTTGGACGATCTGAATTTGCATTGCTTCTTGTTTTGGTTCGTTTCGGTGCGCGCTCAGGACGGGTGCAGTATCAAAGTGCAATCAGTTGCAAAAAACCCCATCATGCCACATAGAACCTGAATGCCAGGATATTTTCTGGCCATGCCGAACTGACGGCTCTGCAGGCTAACGCAATGCCTCCTTTTCTAGCATAGCACTTCGCGTGGGATCAATCACAACGCCCATGCTTATTGACATAGTAAGAGAACTCATGTTCAAAATTGTTAAGTCTCGCAACTGTTCTTAAATTCTTATGTGTAGGCCACTGTAACTTACAGTGGGACTAGCTTCCTGATAGTTGGCTGCGTTGCACTCCTGGCCAGCACCGCCGCTTTCTTTCTCCGAGAAACGAAAGGGTTGCCCATGCCCAGAACAATTGCGGATGCTGAAGCACTGGGCGTAGCATACTCAATGAGGAAAACCGGGAGGAAAATTGTACCAGCTGCAAATATTGGAATGGAATCATTCACCACACAAAAGTCCACAACAAAAAACGAATGATGACACACTATGAAACTAGAAAATCTGACGGAATAATAAACACTCCAACTGACTGAATAAAGACTGAATATGAAGAAATACGAACGGTTTCCGCTAAACGCAAAAAGAAGATCATGGTCAAAAGAGGAACGACAAACTGGTAAAAGAATTAAAAACGTGACTCCACGCGTTGAAAAATGCAGAAGATCAGATGGGATACACTGGAGGCGGCTTTTCGAGGAGCTGAGGTGAAATGGGAACAGGCATTCCACTATTGAAGTCAATACCCTCACATTTCACTATATTGTGAGGATCGGGGTCTTCGACCGCATCTCACATTATACAGTAACGTACATCCTTCATCTGACAGCTCTATTGTTATCTAAGCGTTACCTCGAACCTCAGAGGTTGACCTACATCTCATATTAGACAGTTCTATTTAGCGCGTTCTACTTACGTGTTATAAGCTTTGCTGACTATATAAGCTGCGCTTATCATCGCTCATCTTATTAAGATCCAAGCATGTATTATGTATCACCTACGATAAAAGCTTTGCTACGCCTTTATATTGTTTCAGTCCGATCTAAAGGTGAAGACTCTCCTAACTCAGCATATCTCTCTAGAGGTCACCTCGATCGGGTTACCGGACGTCACAGTGGTGCCGAAACAGTGGAAATCAGTTTCTTAACTGGAGCCCGATCGTGAGCCTATGGAGTAAACATCGGATTATTTTTGAGGAAGGCATCAAACCTACGATGGCAGCAAACTTCAACAACCTTCGGGACGTCAGCTATTATGAACCAATGAGACTTGCTGGGCCTCTGCAGGAACAGATTCAACAAGAAAATCGACAGCCCCTCTCCCTCGAAACAGAAAACCCAAATGAACAAAAAAGAGGACTACGGCAGAAATTAACAGATTTGGAGCAACTGCGACATCAATTACAGGCCAGAAAACTTCAGGGCAACGAAAGGATCCCGGATTATTTCAACGCTGTTCTGGAAATGATAAACGCGTTAACTGACTTCGGAAACACCTTCCGGCCCGCGGCCAAGGTGGAAGAGTTAGTGAAGGGTTTGGGAGGAAAACTGCAGCTGGTGCTAACCTGGCAGATGCCCCAAACTATGGTTGCCGTCCCAGATCCCAAATGGTCCCAGATACCATCCCAATCCCATCCCACGTCCCATACCATGAAGCCTC
>JAQIWT010000411.1:0-20990 GCA_034696485.1 Isohypsibius dastychi
CACTTTGCCCAGCGGGCGGCAATGGAAGTCATTTTCCATATATTGGGGTGGGCGGAAATAGTCGTCTTTGATCGTATCTGGAATTGACGAATGCATACATCGTCGAAAGATTGAGAAATATACCGACTTCCTTGAACTTGATCGCGTTGAAATAATCTACGCTTGGCAATCAAAATAATTGATATCACTGTTGTTGATTGTATTGATTGTTATTGATTGTAAAACCTTCGAATTAGTGTAAATATTATTATTTTGGTATTCCAGGTCCTTCCTTGGAGATCTGGTTGGCGATCGTCTTCAGTCCGAAGCGATATCTTCAAAACAACTCCATCTGCGATGTCCAATGTTCGTAAATTCTCGTGCTACAATACCTGCCAGCCAATGGCTCCAACAAATACTAAGAAAAGGCTTAGAAGTTCCATGGTTATTTATGACATCCACGCGTGTAGCCGGCAAATTTGTTACCCTGTTGGTAACAATGTTTTGGCCCGTATGGCGGCCACGGGCCAAAACCAACTTATGATAGACTCAACTCGAACATGTCATGTTGAGCGGTAGAGTCGACAGGTACATGTAAGTTGAGTTCGCTTCTCGGGTATGTACAATTTGAGCGATAAGGTACGCTCGGTATGCTTGGTATGCTCGGTATGACTGACTCGCAACGTTTCATAGATCATGAGTTTCCGTTCACGGATCGTAAACAAAAGATGGTTGACTTGGTCTAGACATCTGGAGATAAACGGTTGAGTTAACAATTTTGAACAAGTCGTCTTAGTCAGCTGGTCAAATTTTACCATTCCGTCCAGGGTACCACATGGTAGCCTGTCTTACGAATCGTGCGAACGTAGTAAGAAGGAAGCTGTACATGAGCAGAAAGAGGCGGAGTGAAGTGGTAAGAAAGGGGATCGGCATTATTCCATAAATGTGTATGAATGTATATAGGAGGGAAAGGCAGAGCTGGTCAGATACGTCTCCGCCAAAAAGCTCAATACGTCTCCGCCCTATCGATTGACTGAGTGAACAGACAGAAATGTATTGAGCTTTTTGGCGGAGACGTATTCGTGAAAAGGTGGAACTGTGTGACGTCAATCGAGCTGCGTGGTCAAACGAACAAAGAAAGGGATAGTTTATGTTATTGGCGATTCGCCTTCCAAAGTGCAGCGCTGGCTATGCGGACCGGAACGTTGTAATCTGTCTGCCGGTCATCCATCCGTGCAAATTCTAGGGGAATGCGAATGCGATCAGTCCTATGTTCCGGCTGGTTTTGGTACCGACGGTCCTAAACCTGATGTCTGTTCCAGCCGAAGGCTGGTTCCGGCTGGTTTTGGTACCGACGGTCCTAAACTTGATGTATGTGCCAGCCGAAGGCTGGTATATATATAAGGTATAGTACACGAAAGTTGATCCCACCCTAAAGCTCGTAGATAAATTGTTGAACGGTTTGCTTGGGCTTGTCCTTCTATCTGGCGCTACATGCTCCTTGGCTTCAGCCAGACCTGGTTGGAAATTTCCTGTCCAGCTGATAGATGCTCATAAGAGCGATAGAGAAGCCCACTAAACTGCCTTATCGCTTGACCAAATTGAATATACAGTATTGGCCTCACTCCAGCAGCAGGCACTGTATCCACTGAAATCAAACCTGTTATCACAGATCGTTAAATTGGACGTGGCCTATCTTTTGTTTTACTGATAGAGTACAGAAACAACGTCATTCACCGCTAAATTTATCCCTGCTTCGGACTATAGCAGAATCCAGCTCCGACTAGACTGGAATAAAAGCTGTATAGAAAGGAATGCCTCTCTTGGTCAGTGTCAAACGCGGAATCAAGTTGCGCACATAGGGATTGGGGAGATCGGATCAACAGGAGAGGGAGAATGGGAATCAAGTTGTCCGTAACAGATTTGATATTAGGCGGTCGAAAGAGTGAGGCCAATACTATATATTCAATTTGGCTTGACCGCTCTTCGTTCTTAATGCTATAGCGTGAGTTGATAAGGGCAGATTCGACGCAGCATTTCTACTGCGCTGTATTATTCTTGAGTCTGACAGTAATTAAGGCAGTCTTTTGAAGACCTAGAGAGCGAGCATGCAGACCAGTGCTGGAACAGTCAAAATTATGCCGGGGGTGGGGGGCAGCGTGGTAATGGTGTAGGTGGTATCTTCCTAAAATTCCTTGTGTGACCTCCGTCGGCCACGCGCTTGGACTGGTAGTTTTCAGTGAATGAAAGAAGAAATTCTCATTCATCCAAAGAACAATCAAATATATCTGAGAATAAATACATTCATGATGATATTTGTATACATATTTGAGTGATTTTTCTACAACGTGAACCATCTTAAATCGTTGTAATGAAAGTTATACGTTCTGTTCTTTTACACTGGCGGCCTCTCCCTGACCCCCACCAGCCGGATTTCCACCCAGGGGGTGGAGCCTGCCAATATTCGTCTTTGTTTCTAGAACTGTTCGCCTGCTACGCCTGCTACAGCTATTCCAGACTTTTATACGGCGTAATATTCTACTACAATAAATGATGAGTAATATTTGAGTTAGTTTTTTTATGCATTTTCCAGAATGCACCATCGCCTCGGCAAGTTATCACAAGTTACTATTAAAGGTCATCAAGTAGATTCGTGTTTTTCTCGGGTATGTGCTGTATTGAGCGCCATAAAATGTACCATTAATTTTGATTCTTATGTCTGAACATTATAAATGAATATTACCACCATATTCTGAAATCATCTTCGTGTTTTTGCGGGTGACTAAATATTCATGGAACAAAAAGTTGTCATGCTCCCTGTAAAAATTTGCAGTTGCAGCTCCTCTCCATGTAGAAAAGCCTGAACGCGCTGCTCGCATCTACGATCTCTTATATGACCTCCTCGGCAAGTTCTTACAATATCCTTTTTCCACATTGCGGATTCTGGAAAGTGTACAAAAATATTAACGGGGAGCGATAAATCATCAATCGGTTGCTGGAAATATCAAGGTGTCTACAACCTGAACTTGTTTGTCCTGCTAAACCCCACTTGACGGTCACGCCCTACTTGTTGATTTGTAGGGCACAGTCAAGAAAAACCCTTGATTCCAAAAAAAGAGGATATACAATCCACCTAGTCGCGCGTCCGGACAAAGCCATAGAAATAAACCTGCTGAAAAACTTTTTGCTCAGCCGAGCAGGAAGCGGTTCATATCCAATCTACATAAGAAAGACACGCTAGCTGAGCTGATTGACATCAACCAGATCATCAACCTGAGCTGATCCCATCAACCAGAACCAAATCCCAACCTTCATCAAAAGCTGGGGGAACAATTAAGCAGGGGTCTTTTTGCTGACCGTTCTCATACCGGTACGTATATGTCATCAATCCTCCGGAAAAAGCGTTCCCAAGTCGATTCAAAAATCTAAACTTAAATCAAGGATCTTCGTGACATTTTAAACTTTTCGCTCGAAATACAACACAGGTGAACACAAAATTAGTTCCACGCAATGGCTAAAACATATCATGAGAAAAACAGGCTAATAAAACAGACACCAGAAGGCAAAATTAAATAACTCAACGACATCCAACTCCGGGTCATTCAACATTTTGGAGCCAAATCGCTGACTGGTTGCAGGAAGCTCGGAACTTGCGTCAACTTGCGTCAGTTAGTTTGTCGTTCTTAAAACAGTCAAAATCGCCTCCTCAAACCTCTACCTTGCCCTCCCCGAACCCCCATCGTAGGCAGAAGTCGCAAAATGCAGGGAACTGAGCGATTTCTCTGCGTGGCAGATTGCTTGCAAATCAGGTGACGAAATCTGATTTTCGAATCATCATGACACCATGCTTCGATCATGAGAATTCGAAAATCAGGTTCAAAAATACGATACCCAGAACCACAATTCACGATTACTGGCAAGTGAGATTTTACGAATTTTTGACAAAAGAACGTAACTTGAAACCAACTTGCGATTGGGCAAGTGAGTCTGCTGAACTGCATCCCTGACCCTCTCCTATAAACTACTCTGTTGACACAAGTTCACCAGTGTAATCCAAACAAAGGTCAGCGGAATCCAAATTACTGCTGGTCAGTGAAGCTGTTGTCAAGTGCGGCATGAATACCATACCTGCACAGTAAGTCAGTAGCTATCGACTGTAGCAAGTCGGTCATGTCAGTCATACCGTGCATATCGAGCATACCGAGCACACCGAGCATCCCGAGTTTACCGAGCGTACCGTATCGCTCAAAGTGTACCTACCCGAGAAGCGAACTCAACTTACATATACCTATCGACTCTACCGCTCAACATGACATGTTCGAGTTGAGTCTATCATAAGTTGGTTTTGGCCCGTGGGGGCCGCCATAGGCCCGTGGGGGCCGCCATATGTGTAACATGTGTAACATGTGTGCATGTGTAACAATGTTTAGCCAACAAATTCTTTGTCACCCAAAATTTGTTACCCCACCTGATCTGGATCCCCATGTTCAGGATAGCTCTCAAGTGAACACTGATCATCTCAACCTAGACTGCGACTTATAGCTGAGTTTTCACGATGCATGGAAACTGTGGGGGTGGAATAAAGCTTAAGTTTTCTAGACACATTTGTTTTGAATACAAGATATTACTTTGCTGTCGCACTTTCTGTCAGCCTGTTTGGGCTTGACACTCATGGTAATAGACTTCAGGCAACACATATTTTATTAACCAACGGTTGTTATCTTTCTTTACAAAGCAGGTTGAGCACGAAGATGTCAACATTTTATTTCAGAAGATAGGAAAGGTTAAGAGAGGAAAATCTGTGATACCAGAGTTCACGAAATCTGCTGGGGTGTTCTTCTTCTTCAAATATCATTCTCAAGTATTATCACTAAAATTGACTGAAACGAATGTTACAGTATTCTGTCGCATTGTCGGCAGAAGATTTCTAAAGTGCAGCCAAAAATGAATTTCAAGTACTAGAATGAAAATGGTCTAAAAACTCATGTCTTCACAGATTCCTGTAGTCTAAAGACTCAATATGACATCGCGGTGTAGGTTGGAATGACTAACGGTCACATGAGGCCTACAGTACACTGATCTCCAGGATCCGTTCCAATTCGAGTAACAAATTCTGGGTAACAAAAAATTCTTGTTGGCCTAACATTGTTACCCTGTGTTACATGCCAACAGCGTAACAAATCTGCCGGCTACTGTGATTTTGAAACTTTGTTGGCCAAACATTGTTACCCTGGGTAACAGGCCAACAGGGTAACAAATTTGCCGGCTACACACGCGTGCTTTTTGATACAACAGTTTTACTATTATGCAACATATAAACGTCGTCCTTCTCATCTACTGCCTGGATTTCTGATCTTCAAGAAGCGAGGAGTAATAACGGACTACCGGTCATTTGGTCATTTCGCTGAGTTGTACCCTCCAGAATCTCGGCTAAATTAATCAGAAGTTATATCATACCTACTACCATATCTACATCAGAAACGAATAAACTTACATTTTCTGATCCTTAGTTCAACTTGTCCGTTGTGCGTACCACGAACATTCCAATTGAATAACCCCGCCAAGAGATGTCTGCTTAACAGCGCTTTTTGATTCGGATCATACACCTGGATTTCGTACTTCTCTGTCCAGCAGTGCTCACGAGGACGAGTCGAAGAACGGAGGTGGTGGTCAACACCGTGAGCACAAACGCTGAAATACCATATTCAATCCAACAACCTTTCATTTGTCTAAACAGCTGCTGATCATTGAATATTCACCGTTCTCTAATGCCAAGTCTCTGGTCCTCGCGTTGCTCCCCTGAGCAACGCGAGCATGTTTCTCCTCGCAGCATGTTTCTGATGACTAATTTGTCTTTCCACAAAGATATGTCAACAGGATAGGAAAAGTTTGATAACTCTGCCAAGAAGCAAACGATCGGAATTCGGAATTAAAAACATGTTCAAGTTCACTTACTTGTAATCGTCGACCATGCATTTTTTGAGGGATCGTATGACTTGAGATATTCATCAAAACCATAACCACGTATATGTTTATCAAATTGTTCAGAAACTGGGGATACAAGTTCTGATATGAAGTTTTGCAACAAACAGGGTACTATATTTACCGATGGCGTATATCATTCCATCTGGATGAGCACAAACGCCGAACATCAGCATTAAAGTAGATTGTGGCAAAGGAGATTTCTTCGACCAGGTGTCTGATACTGGATCATACGCGTATGTTAGTGGTCCGGGACCTCCACGCCTACCATTCACGGCGCACATGAACGCGTAGATGCGACCATGCTGAATTACAAAAAACGAAGCATCCGTAGAGAATTCGAAGGGCAGCTGCCGGCCCGAATTGACAACGTTATCTGACGCCGTGATGGAAAAGTCCCACCGTGTCAGAGATGTTATGCCCGATATCTCGTAGGTGCTGGTGCTGTGATGCAGAACATACAGTGACCTATCTATAGTACCCATCCCTGGAAGTCAGTGCATTGTAAGTGACTTGATTGTGGTTCGTGTTTTTTTTACTCACAAAAAATACAAGGAAGAATTCCGTTCTCGATTAAGTGTTCCCATGTGTTAGTGCCGAACTTATATCTTAAAATCATCGTTGCTGGTCGTTTATGCCAGACCGGTGCGGGTACCTCCCAAGTATTAGCCGCCAATAAAAGATCACCATCCTGTAGTTGGCAAATGAAACTTGGAACGATGTCACCTGGTGTACCGCAGACCCATTTGGTCCGATTGTTTGCAGGATCGTAGAAACCAATCGAATTCAGGCGGCACGCTTCGTGCCCCCAAGGTAAACAGCGGGTTCTATCATTGAGTATAACTAGCCCTGTCTGAAATCCTGAAGATGGACCCAGAGTGTCAGACCTTGTTACAAGTTCCAACATACAGTCATCTACTCACCCTCATTTCTGAGATGATATCGTGGATGATACAATTCAAACAATCGGTCTCGATCCTCCTGCATTGAAAGGGCCGTATTCAGAAACGGACGAACGAGCTCCTTAAGATCATCCTCTTGTTCTTCACATTCAACTCGGATGCGTTCAAGCTGAGAGCTCTAAAATGTGAGTTTGTTGAACTAGTTAAAAAGCACGAATCAGTAGCTGTACCTTCATGAGGGGAAATCGGATGAGCTCCAGCAATCGACTGAAATCACTGAATCGCCCTTTTGGGTCATGTAGATACCATTGGTAAACGGCTTGCCAGCATACTTCTTCCTCGCCAGTCGTAAGATCGTCTGAAGATAAGAAGTCTGACATCTGCAAGACAATGAACACTTTGTGAGATCCATCTTTTTGTTGAGAAAACTGTAAGACCGCGTATGAAAACATTTTGATCGCCGTTTCAAACGTTTGGAAAATCCACCCGGCGGACCGGGGTATAATCTCAACAATTTTCTTTCTTTTGTTCTAAGAGAAAAAAAATCAATGGGTTCCTCTATCACAAGACTAGTCATGTCCTCACTACGCCATGCCCGGTTGATACTGTATTTGCTGAGACAAGATAATGTAAACACATGGAAAACGAAAAAAAGAAAGGTGAGAGCTCGGGGCACCATCGACACCATCCATTTCCTCGGGGCGCCATTCTCCAATAACTGACCACACCATTCTGACCCCGGGGCACCATTTGTTTTGAATGGTGTCATAAGAGAAAAAACGCGGATCACCATTCCCCAAAAAAAGTCAATTTGAAGTGTTTTATAGCCAGATTGTGATCAGTTTCTAGGATCTACTGATGTCATGAAAAATATACTCTAGCTGTAATCCATGTGAATTCTGAACCCTGACGACAGATCTGGCACTGTTATACCTCCGGTGAGGAAGATCTACGCTGCAGGCTGACATCCGTTCAAGTCCGGTAGGACGGCACGAGCTGTGGGTAATTCGCCACAAAATTTGTCGATGATTTAGCGAATGGACTGGATTTACAGTTCGAGCCCCCTGTTCATAACTCCAGCATAAATTATTGAAATTATTTTAGGTTTCTGAGAAAAGCTGGTGATAAGTGTCTCCCAGCCAGCATCAAAGGGTATTTCTCACTTACCAACGCGGCACTGCATTCAATGAATGACCTTTGTTTAAAGATAATTTCAGCGTTTCTCAAGATCAGTGCAAACATATCCGACGCCAACTCAGAAAGGTCATTTTGCTTCGCAAATATCAATATCGTGCAGTAATCCTGGGGGTCAGCTTGGGTGACGAGATGACGCTCGCAAATGTGAACGAGCGATGGGATTATGAAATAATTTCCAAGCGAAAGCATCTCCAGAACATTTTCAGCATCCAAAGCTAATGATGATGTTTCAATAAAGCCAACAATCCTGGAAACCGGACAATATAATGACTAAAAAATCAAGCCCAATAACAGTGATATCGGGTGCTGTACCTGACCAAAGCGCTGAATGAAATGTCATGAAGGATGAACTCAGCTCTTCCAGATTCCAACGGTGAACTGAACAATCTCTTAAAGAACGAACTTTTCTCTGATAACTTCGCTCGGTCACAACTGATTTCATCATTCTTTGAACCACATTTCAAAGTCACTTGGTTCGATGAGCTGTTCACATCAACACCGGTGTTCAACGCCATCAATGCGATGTCTTCCTCACTTCGCGAGCAGCCGAAAATCAGAGCGAAAACGGATCTCGAAAAACAGAAAATAAGTTAAAGCAGTTGAAACGTCAACAAGGCATGAAAATCATTCATTTGCATGAGCATGACTAAATCAGACCACGGGTTGCATATGAGGGAGATGGGTGAGAGCCGCAGGGCAGTAAGAAGAGTAACCTAAATGCGAATAGTAACTCGGCCACTTCTCCCTTTCATTCCAAGTCTCTCTGGAGTGCATTGTTTCTTCCTTGCACTAGCAAGTTGGCAGTAGAACAGACACTGGCTAGAATGCCCAATTCCGTTAGGCTCTAATGGAGCCTAATTTCTTCTGAAATTGAACAGATTTTGACCCGTGCTTCTGTTATTATAGTGCTACCTCGTTTTGTTGAAGCGACTTCTGGCCGAAAAGACATTTTGCGATTTTGTTTGCCGATGAAACTCTTTGCCGAATGATTTCTCGCCGAGCGGACATCTTGTCGAAGAGAGCATTTTGTCGTAAAACATTCCGCCGGAGAGGCCTCTTTTTAAATACACATTAGGAATGTTAAATATTTGAAGTTCGAAGAGAAGGACTTCTGGATAAAAACTAATACTTTCACAACTTGAACTTCATAAAGTTCGACACGGAGTGCAATTGTGGTCAGAAAATAATATTTCCTCCTTAAGGTTGACACCAATCCGCCTGGTCATTGCCAGAAGTTGCACATGCTTATTCACGTCTGGTCTGGGGCTGGTAATTTGCCAGCATAGACGAAAGACCCGAAACTTTGCTCCATCAGAAGTCTACGGTGGAAAACGTGAATCACAGGATGCTGGACTAGAACGTTTTCGCCTTCCTTTTGGTTGTTAACCTTCATCTTAGACTCTGCTCGAAGCGAAGTCAGGAACTTAAGTTTGACTAATGAAATTGTTTAGCGACTCTCAATTAAGTGTTTATTAAGAAACTTATTCCCTGATCGTCGATGTCAAATTCGATCATCTTCACCGAATTGTCTCTTCGCCAAGAAAGAGTTGTTCTCTGGTTAGGCGAAATGACCTTTCGGCTAGAATTTAATGCTTTCGAATTCAACGAAGAATTCCTTTGGCAAGACTGACTCTTTGCGGGAGTTTGTATCCAATTGGCAACGTCTTATTTATTTCATCTGTTTTCTAGTGAATGGCTTGAATTGGATATCACCGAAGGTATTGGATCGAGCGTCTATGTTCAACTCGTCGGTCAGTTCGCATTTAACGAATTCGACAACAATACTAAAAAAAACAGAAAAAAGCTCATCGAAGCTAAAAGATTTGTATTTTTCATTCGTCACGATTCTGTTCCGGAGAAAGTATCGTTTAAAATTGACAACTACTTCACCCCCCTCTCATCACTACAAAGGTCAACCCCCTCACTCACCCCCCCCCCCTTTTCCAGACTTGTATACGCCACTGAGCGTAACGAAGCGAAAACATGAAAAAAGTTTCCATGGCGAACGCAATTATTGTTTATTTATTCTGTCGTCAGATTTTGCTGTGTTGATTGATGATTGAGACTGCGTCGAACGACAAATTTTTCCGGAAGAATGAGTTTCTTGGAGTGCTCGCCAAATTCGACAGGAACAAAGACTTCTCCAACCGTTCCCTTTATAAATTCTGCAACGAGTACAGTGCGAAAGTCGGGACCAGATGCGCAATCTGTATCCTACCTGTTGACGCCAAAAACAATCCGCTCCGAACACAAAAGGGACCAAAAGTAAAAGCGATTGGCTGGACCCCTAAAAGGGAACTGGAACAGGTTCCGGTGAGTTGGGAAGGGTTGTAGGTTTTTCCGAAGAGTTCTAGAACATCTAGCTCAGAAATTTGGATTTCTGCTGATTTCGATTTCCATTTTTTATCGGAAAACATACATTTTTACCATATGTTTCGTTGTATTTTTCAGAGGACAAATCTGAAACGGATTTTGACGTCATCGAATGGCGGAAATCAAATCTGGCCGCGGATGCAGGAGACCATGGAAAGAGAGTCGCGAGTTCGCAGCATCATGACTGGACAAGAAATCTTCACAAAACAAGATCGTTGTTCGCCGGATTATCTCAGCCGGACCCCGAAGTGTGAATGGCGGATATCGAGAACCTTCGATGAGTTCCAGAAATTCAAGAAAGCCAAAACCGATTTTAAGCCAGCCAAAGATAATCTGATTTATGAAAAGCGGTTCATGGTTCCAAAGAAGGTCGAGATTGCAACGGACGACCGGAAGCAGATACCCAAACCGTCGCTCCTTCAATCAAGATGTCTGTACGAAGTAAGAGAGGTCTAACTTGGACACCGGAAGTTGGTATCCGTTTGGAAACGCTGAACTTACGGGGTTGAAATTGTAGATGGTCCAGGAAATTGGATATACTTTTGAGCAGTTTGAAAACTTGCTGCAGACCATTTCTGTCGGCAAGAAAAAAACGCTGAAGGGAGGAATTATTCGCCAAAGGATTGAGGATACGGCGACCTATGCATACGGCAGATTAAAACGTAAGATTTGACAGTCGATTCGAAAAGATTGATTTCCGGTTGGCATTTTATGCACTTAGAATTTATCTGAATGATGATGATACGTAAGGATGCTTGTGATATAATAACGACACATGTTTTCGACTCATAAAAATAGTTCGCTGAGATATCATCCGTTTTATTCCAATGTTTTACGTTCCTTCGAATTTTTTCGGCCTTTTCAGCATTTGCGGTTTTTATGTCAATAACGTTTATAATTGCACGATAGGAAATTCTTTTCATTTTTTTCATGGCATGAACGAACCTCTCATTTCTGCTGATTTTATGATCTTCCTCTGGTTGGCTCTTTAACAGTATTTATGTTTCATGTTCCCCCCCCCCCCCCCCCGCTGATTCGGGTTTTTTGGAATTTTTTCCCTGTACGTGAAAACTTTTATCGTTGTTAGATATTCGGGATAGAAAGTACGGGATCACCATGCCGGACCTCCAAATTACCTGTTCTCTGGAACCGGAAAGTCGGCTCTTCCTCATGCCTCCTCCTCAACCTGAGCGGGCAAGTCTAGAACTGGAACTGGTTGGAAATTCTATATCTTTGGAGGCCGTTAAGAGCAACGCAGTACCGGAAATGCTCATGTTGACTGCACCTCCTGTCAAGTTTCGTAAACGAGGTCTCCGACCCCCAGTCGTACCGAAAATCGTTACTGAAGATATGAAAGCAATTCAAGCTCCTGTGAGCAGTTCCGATATTGCCAATGAAACGGCTTCCGGTCCCGAAATCAGACCGACTTTTAGTGGAAATTAAGCAGAGATTTTCACTTCCGTAAAATTATTTTTCTGATTGTAGTCGGTTTTTGATGCCTGCAAATATTGTTCTTTCATTTTTGAATTTAATTTGAGTTGTTCTCGATTTGTTTTGATTTTGGGGCAAGTTCGGGCAACAGTTGTTTTCAAAGAAGTCGGTTTTTGATCGAAGCATCGTAGAATTTTCGACTCGACATCTGAAAATGATCCGTTTTGTTATCCTGATGGGAAATCGTTTGGAATATTTTTTGTTTGTTGTTTATGACCTTTTTCTTCACGGTAATCAGAATTCTGATTCAAAAACGACAGAATCGTTGCTCTAAACTGTAAACAAGAATTACGTCACGCAGCCACGTCTTGCCTGCCCAGTTCAGTAAGCTGGCCGTTCACTGCCCATTGCCCGTGACCTCACCAGCCAGGCACCGAGGACCACAACCACAACACCACACCCACTCTTCCTTTGAACCATTCAGCTGTCCAATGAGAAAGTGGATTTCCCCGAAACCCACATCCTGGTAGCTTTCCTCGCTTCTCTTGCAAATTTTGCTATTTAAACAGATCAGCCAACCTCAATTCTTCCGTCGCTTCGAATTTTGAGCTTTTTCTCCGACATTTTCATCGCCAAACTCCCTCACGTCTTTTTCACGTGTTAACTGTGATCCATTACGAGCGATATTTGCCTTCCTCCAGCTCCATTTCTCCCAGCTCGGATATCCTTTTCAAGGTAGAAAATTCAGCTTAAGCCAATGCTTCGGAAGAATTTTATCTGATCTGATGGGTTGTTCTCTTTTTGTCAGAAATGGCTTCATCGACTTCCTCCACCCAGAATCCAGTCTATGTTCCTCCAGCAGCTCGTATTGTGGTGACTCCTCCTGCTCCAAAGGAAGATGACGTTCCGGAAGGCAAATCAGGATTATCGAATTACTTGGCACAGCTCGTTCAGGAATTGGGACGTTTTGAAGGTCAACTCAAAGGTCACTTCCTTCATGCTCCGCGATTGCTGCAGAAAGGTGAGTTTTTTATTTCTCCGTCAATTGTACAACGTGTATTCCATTTTCGCCAAGAATTCTTGCCGTTTTTGAATACGCATGTAATCGGATTTTTGTGATCTGTTCTGACAGGTTTTCGTTTGTTTTTTTAGAAATCGATCATGTACGCTTGTTGATCGTTCCTTGTGAAGTCCTGTCGAGCAGTTCTGCTGAGTCAGCTGAAAATGAGGAGACTATTACGTTGACGAAGAAGGTTTACATTCCGAAGAAAGAATTTCCTGATGTGAGTTTGTTCATATTGACCGGAAGTGGTTGAATGAAAATCCGAGTTCTAACATCTCTGTTTCGTTTTCAGTTTAACTTTGTTGGAAGGATTTTGGGACCTCGTGGAGCCACCATCAAAGGACTTGAAAAACAGCTTGGATGTCAGCTGGCCATCCGCGGAAAAGGATCGAATTCCAACGAGAAGGTAATTTTCTCGACGAATTCTCCGACGTTCTTCCTCATGACGGGTTGTGTTTTCAGACTTCTACTAAAGGTCAGGAAGACGAGTCCCACATCTTGGTCACTGTGCGTGAAGTTCAGTCTCGAGCTCAAGCGAAAATCGATGAGGTCGCTGCCAAGCTCCAACCACTTCTTGTGCCAGTTGTAAGTCAAACTTTCGTTTTCTGAATCGTCTCTCCTTGCCAAGATTTGGGAATTACTGCGATCCGCGTTTTGAATGAGGCTATCTTGAATTGACTTTTCTGTTTCGTAAATGTTGGTCATGTTCTTCCGTTTATCTTTAAGATCCAGTTGATTTGAATTGTTGATGATACGCAGATTTCTGATCAGTTGTGTTATTTGTAGCCGGAAGAACAGGATGAGCTGAAGAAAAGCCAGATGCTGGAGTTGGCGGTTCTGAATCACAACTTCCGCGGCCAGATGACGACCGGAAGTAACTATTTCTATCAACCTGTTGCTCCTCGTAAGTCTCAACTATTTTAGAAACGTTATCTGTCACTGAATTCTGTTTTTCTCTCCAGAACCGTATTATATGATGCAAGCAACCGGAAGTGACCAGGAGATTCGCCGCAACTATTATTCCGGTGAGGCTTTCGCGCAACAGCCAGCCATGATGCCATTTATGAACGTCGCACCAGTCTACCTTTGCCCTCAACCCGTTGTTGCTCTCAATTCTTACAACTCGTCGGACACGTCCTCCAACTCTTCCGGATCCGAACGAAGTGTCGACACTCCTGCACATTTCCGTTACAAGAACTGATATTCCGGTCCTGTCGTCTTTGTAAATTGTAGCATTTGCGCTTGTGGTATTTTGTTGTTGTTGAGTCAACGATGACTTGTTCAGCTTTGCCGACCTTTTTTATGATTTTGGAACCACGGTGCAATTTTTATCCTATTTGTTTTCAAGAGCTTCTATTTTTGTTGTCAGATGTGCTCACGATTTTTGTGATATTTTGAAGATATTTTAACCGGAATGCAGAATGAAATACGAATGATCTATTTGGGTTCTGAACTTTGAGCTGAAATCGTTATCATATCGAAGATGACCTGACTCGATATATTTCCGCCAGTATGCCTTCGCTGTAGAGTTGTCTTTCTATTCGGAATTTTGGCATTCGAATTATTTCGAGTTTTTATTCGATCTCGGTTTCATTCGTCATGCAACGTTGTATGAGAGCTGTTCGACATTTGGTTCCGAAAACATCAGCATTCAACAGGTGACTCAAATTTGTTTCGGGTTTTGTGCTGGAATAAAACTGCCGCTCGCTTCAGCCGGATATAAATGTGATTTGTTTTGATTTAGATGCTATGCAGTTACGACTGCTGCCAGAGCTGGTATTGATGAAGTAACCACAAGGAGTAAAGGAAATGGAGTGGATGTCAGAGCGAATGGAAAGACGGGAATATTGATGTTGAATCTCGGTGGACCGGAAAAGACAGCTGATGTACACGATTTTCTGCTGCGTCTTTTTTCGGATAAAGATCTCATTCCACTTCCGGCACAGAAGTAGGTGATTTTCGGTTGAATGATTTCAGATACTTCGTGTTGCTGAATTTTCCCACTGTAAAACCACCCGAGTTTCTATTGACTTTTGGACAATAAATTTTTATTTTGTGCAGTTTCTGCAAGTGATTTTTTAGAGGCAGTTTTACGTATTTTGATAAATGCACAGAGATGTTATAAAAATAACGAGATAATATAATGAACGAAGACAGTCATTGCCTGTTGATTTTGTAGATTCTTAAAAAAATTTAATTGTTCTACGTTTTCCGTTCCAAAAAAGAAATCGTCAACGGTCAAAAAGTTCGAAGTTAATAATGTTTTGTGTTCTTATCTCAGTTTTTTACTTTCTTGATATTTCATACCTATTCTGATAGTATCCGTCCGTCATACCAAGTTCAAACTGTGTTTTTGGTTTTCAGTATTTTAGCTCCATTGATCGCAAAAAGGAGGACACCAAAAATCCAGGAGCAATATGACAGAATCGGCGGCGGTTCGCCGATCAAAATGTGGACAGAACTTCAAGGAGCGGCTATGGTCGAAAGGCTCGAGGAAACCATTCCGGAACTAGGTAGCTGCGTATTTTTTTAACCGTTTCGTTATTTAATATTTGATCATCATAAATAGTAAGAAAATTGTATTGAGTAGTAATGTGAAGTATTTCTCCTCCGAATGGGACCCCTGAAATTATTTATTCAAATTAAATGTTGCGCTGGATTTTTTCCATTCAGTTCTAACGAATCTGTTTTTTAGGCCCGTTCAAATTCTATCTGGGATTTCGCTACGCTAACCCGCTGACGGAAGACGCGCTGAAACAAATGGAAGCAGATGGAGTCACAAGAGCTGTCGCTTTCACCCAGTATCCACAGTATTCGTGCTCGACCACCGGAAGTAGTCTCAACGCGATTTATCGGTATTACAAGAATAATAAAACACCGGAAGCTGATATTCCGGAATGGACTGTTATTGACCGCTGGCCAGTCAACGACGGATTAGTGGACACGTTTGCTCAACACATCGAGGAGGAACTGTTGAATTTCCCGGAAAATGTCAGGAATGACGTGGTTATATTGTTTTCCGCACATTCTCTCCCGTTACAAGTGAGCGCTGATTTTTTGTCTCCTGTTCGAATTTCACAGTGAATCATCAATTTTGAAATTTCATAACTAGGAATAATTTAATAAAACCACTACGTACTGAGCTTTCTGAAAGATGGAATTCGGGTCTGGTTACATTTTTACGATGAACATATTTTTCTCGTATTGCAGGTGGTCAATCGCGGTGATCCATATCCGACGGAAGTAGCTGCTACAGTACAGCGTGTCATGGAGAAGCTCAAGTTCTCGCATCCGTATCGGCTTGTATGGCAATCAAAGGTATTTTCCGGGAGTCCAGCTGATTAGAATAATTCAGAAAACAAATTGCTTATATTTGATACGAAAACGAAAAATTTTGCTATCGTGTTTTTAGCTGAAGTCAATTCTCAGTTTTTTTCAATTCAAGAAATTGCAGATGAAGTTTATTTTGATTATGTTATTCTTTTTGATGTTTTGAATTTGATGTTATTTTTCAGGTTGGTCCGTTACCTTGGCTGGCGCCGCAAACTGACGACGTCATTAAAGGGCTTGCTGAACGAGGCCGGAAGAACGCGTTGCTCGTCCCAATCGCGTTCACAAGTGACCATATTGAAACGCTTCATGAACTGGACTTGGAATATGCCGAACATTTGGCGAAAGAAGTCGGCATGGAATCTGTCCTTCGAGCGAAATCTCTAAATGACAATCCCATTTTCTTGAAGGTAAAATAATTCGGAAAAACAAAGACAATGTATTTTGCCGTCGGCTTTCAGTTCATTTTCTTTGCTTTTTTGTTTTGAATTATTTGGACTTCACGAACGGGTACATACTGTACTCAAAATATTTATAGTTACTTCGATTTTTTCTAGTTCAAGCGCATAAAAATCGCCCACACTTGCTAATCAAAATACTGTGTATCCCTTTAATTTATCGTAAATCCTTTGAATTCAAAACGAAATGTGACTAATGTTGTTTTAATATTCAAGGCTCTTGGAGATCTGGTTGGCGATCATCTTCAGTCCAAAGCGATATCTTCCAAACAACTTCATCTGCGATGTCCAATGTGCGTGAATGCTACTTGTGGAGAAATGCGGAAATTTTTCTTGGGCAAATGACGAGGATGAATGAAAAGTATTCTAACTTTCCGAAATTCTTTAACAAAAAAACAGAAATATTTCGGCAAGCCGTTTGATTTGAATTTCTATAGTGTTAAATAACGTAGCGGTTGTGCGTTTATTTTGACTAATCGCTCGCGACGTTCTTGTCTAATCGCGACATTCGTTTTCTTCCAACTTGAAAGAGTTTATTATAACGTAAGATGCAACAAGTGATGGATCGCTTGTCATTGTTTCAACATCATTAGCCTTTCATTACATTGCGCAACTCCAATTGAGCGTCTAATATGTTTTGTATCTTGTTACGATACATAGGTAATTATGTCGTCAACTAACGCGCCAGCTTGCGTAATGAATGGTTTGTTCACGCGACAAGAGCAACACTTGATAATCCAAAGTCTTTCAGCGTCGATAAACGCGCCGATTATTTCGTCATTTATTCGCACAGCTTTTAGCCAACCAGACTCCGAATTAAGATGATTATTTTACGTTAAAAGACAACGTGGAATAAACAGCAAATTATCGTTATGGCCGATTAATTATCATGAAAAGGATAAATCATTGAGAGATTAATATTTTAAATAAAACCAAAAGTTATTGCATGTTGTCTGCATCACAAAAAACCTAATTTGTCAACCAAGGAGTTTTCTGCGTGTATGCTCCCGTTATTTTTCAAGCGGACTAAAACTAAACTGAATAACTTAAATAACTAAATTGGGCCGGAATTCGTATGAATTAAACACAGTTGGCCAGGAAGGCCGTAATTATTTCAGAATGTAAGCCGTTGAGAAAACAGGTTAATTTCGCGCTATAATCAGTTGAAAAGTTTGGCTGCTCGCTTTTGTAAATTCAACCGAGATTAATGTCACCTTCGAATAGCATCTGTTTGACCTGCGCGGTTTCGTAAAATGGAAAGTCGAATAGCCGTGAAAGTGGACATATGTCTCCCTAGGTGGAAAAGAAAGAGAGGCGTCGATAAATGAAAAATTGAATATGTACGACTCGTGTCTGAAATGTCAATTATCAGGTCAATCTATTATTCGCTTCAACGCGTTTACAAATCAAAAGACCAAACGACACGCGACATTCTTTAGAAAGCGACAATGAATTGTTACCAATTTAAAAACAAAACTGTGTTAGCTGTATTACAAAAAAACCGAGCATTACGAAATGACGGTTATGAATTGATTTTATTTCGTAATTTACAAAATATTATAAATATCTAAATAATCGTAACTGATCACAATTTTTCATTTTGTTAACTAGCATCTTTCTTATTACATTCATATTACATAATTCTTATTACATTACATATTTCTTATTAAATATCTTTCTTTCTTATTCTGTAGTTTGAGAATTCTTCGGCTGTAATTTTGACAATAATTTAAAATCGAACAATTGGGCTCCAGCAGAATTAGTCGAGACGTGTAAATCGCGCTGAAATCCGCAAATCCCTTTGTTTGAATCTCAATTAGCCTTCACAGCGAGTATTTAGTTTGATGCAGTCTTTTCAAAGTTTATTGTTTGGGAATTTCAAGCTTAGACTCGTAAGTGCGCATCTTGAGAACTCAGCTGGGGTTTATTCACACTTTAGAACAACGGTAATTATCAGCGCTTTCTTTCGATGAGAATATCGACATGGGCGTTCACGGCATCTTAAAGGCCAACTTGTGCTCCACTTAATCTCAACAATAACTTATGAAAATATGTATAATTTAACCTCAATTAATTGAAACAAAAAATACAACCAAAAGGGATGGCGTTCACAGAAGTTTCAACATCCGAATTCTTTGTACTGTAATACTCTGCTATACTCTGCGTTTTTCAAAAACGTAGGTTCACGCGATATTCATATTCCTTCTACCAATTTCCGTTTATTCCACATCAACACCCATATTCAAACCAAATGGGGTGTAAACGTTTTCATGCTTGCTCGCTTCAAAGTTTAAAAGCAGACTCGATTTATTCAAAGCAAATTTGCTTTACAAACAAGAATATTATTCCTCTGGTGTTCTCCTCGTTGAGATTGATTTCTGATTTTCACACGAGAATTCAACTCAACTGCAACTTTATTTTGAATTAGACCATTTCTTTTTTATCGGCGAAGAAAACCAGGTGACACATGGTGGCTCGAAAAACGGCCGAAAAAAGGTCACCAGACACAGCTCTTCAGCAAACAACAAGGTTCTCATGCATTCAAACAATTTTCAGCTTCAGGAACTTCCAGAATATTTTTCAGCACATCAATATATTTCTGAGCGAGTAAAAGCGTATCATATTTGGAGAGTTTACGGTTGCCTTCTGGAAGATGCTCGCGAAGCAAATCAAAAGCCTCTTTCAGCCCATGCATCCGTTTTCTCTCTCTGGCATTTGCTTGCAAACGACGATGTTTGGATTCTGGAACGACATTCGACTTGGGTTTCTGAGATGGATCTGCTTTCTTCTTTTTCAGCTTGCTGGGTTTCGGGGGAATTGAAGGAGAAGGGGAATCCGAAGCGTAAATATCATTCGTGTGAGAATTGGAATCCTGGCTGCTGCTGGGCGAATATTGCTCGACTGAGGCGAAATAAAATGAGGAATCCGGTGAGAATTGTATTCCTGGATAACAGGATTCTGGAGAATAAGATGGATGAGCCATCGTGAAAATACAAACAACCCGGAAAATTTTGACGGAAAACACAAGGCAAATTCACATTCAAATGGGATTACTAGTACTGCAAATAGGCCGCTGATTATTTGAACAAGTCTTAATGATAACGCCAGAGTACATAATAAATATGGATGGTTTGTAGATGGACACCGGTCAGTGCTCTGTCTACCTGGCTTGTATTTTGTAGGTGGGGATATATTCTAGATTGACCAATGAAGTTCCACCTGAATCTGTCGATTTGCGTAGAGCAGTGGCTAAATTTTCTACCGGTAGATTGGACTGGCTTACCATCAATTTGGCTGTACTTCGATACGTGATCCGAACTTGAAACTAAGATCCGGATGACATTTTGTTGATTGCAGTTGCAGTTTTTTCGTTCACGTTTTACCAACAAGTTCTCTCAAATTTTATGAAGACAAAAACGAGTACTTTTGTTGTTTTCTGGCATAACACAACACGTATTGAGTACTGTAAGTTTCATTTTTTTGTACGAATATTTAATTCAATTTGGATAGAAAATGAAGGAGTTCTCAGCAATTGTATGAACACAGCTCAGATGGACATCTATTTGGATTTTGTAGAGGTTACCAAAAGTCGGCGAAAAATAATCGCGGCTGGTCTTTTGCGGGCAAGTGAGGTTATAATTAACAAACAAAGGCAGTCCGTAATTGAGTCAGTTAATTAGGGAGACAAGTAGATGAGTGACCCGATTGACCAGCCTATCACCTCCCTTGATTAATTTGTGAGGTATTCATCGCCGGTCTGGCAGCTCGAAATAATATTTTACGCTCCTTCGAACACATTCTACTTGAGGTTTTTCACCCTGACAAATTTTTTGACGCGTCAGACGCTTATTTATTCTTTATCATTATTTTGGCTCCGAAGCTGCTTGTTTTCGTTTCAGGTCAGCGACTCCCTCCAAATAATTTTATCACATCCATGTCTGCTGACCTTTCGAATATTTATCACAGCTGACGAAATCTCCACTGACTCATCTAATTCCGTCGAAGTACTGTTTCTTAAGAACTAGACTAATCCGCAACAAAATTCCGAGCATTTAGGAAAGAAACACGATCACTAAAATAACTAATGCCGATTTCATGAACCGAGACAAGCTGATGTAGTTTTTTAATGATAAAATCAGTAAGACGATAACGCAAGTCAACAACCATCTCTTCTGATCAAACGAAAATGCAACAAGTAACTAGTGTTGATTCAATATGATAGAATATCGATATTTTCAATATGATATTTGATATTTGATATGATATTCCGGAATA
>JAQIWT010000412.1:0-20968 GCA_034696485.1 Isohypsibius dastychi
AGACAGCCAGCTGGTAATATTCTTTATAATGTGTTCCAAAGTCTTCAACTTTCTTCAATGGAATGCTTCGATGTTCGGTGTCCTTCTCTTGAGCGGGAATATAACCTTTAGCATATGTTCGAAATGCACCCAGGTCCACTTGTCCAGCTGCAATTGTCCGAATTGGATCAATCACCACCGCCAACCATGGTTCTGAAACGATAAAGAAAATTCACTTCCGGCTCCATCTATTTATCGAGAAACTAGAACCAAAAGCTGTATATATTCCGAGAGCATGCCTGCATTTTATCATCGAATATATATCTTATCTTTTACATTTCATTCATCGGTTTAATAAATCGTTCAGTTTTGATTTAGCTAGCGTGCTAAAAACGCAGGTTCAGAAACTATAAATCACATCTTTTACAGAAAATGCGCAAACAACTGCGGTAGGCGCTGCACGAATCCGTAAAATTTCGATTGCCACCAATGATTCTGATGGTAGAGCAATATATCTCTCTTGGCTCAAAATGCAGACCATAGCGAACCCAAGCCTAAAACCTCAACGAAAAAGCGACTTCCGGTTCGGTGTCTGCAGCTCAGCTTACAAGTTAGTTTCGTCTCTCACGCTTCCCAGTAGAGCATGGCTTCGTGGTATTTCAAATATGATAATCAAGAAGTTCTTTTTCTTACCTTGATACTGCTGATTAAGGCGCTGGGTTTCAACATCAATCCCCGAGAGCCAGCAGCCATAACCAGGATGAGAATGATACCATCCAATCACATTCTCCACTCGTCCAACTCGTTTTTGATTCTCCAAATACTCCGTCATATATTCATACGCTTGAGCTTGTGCGTTGACTCGCGTTTCCGTACCTTCAACCGGGAGAGCGAAAGCATCCATGACGATCATCGTCCCAGCATCAGCTCGTCCTAACATCAATCCCATCACTTCCAAATTCCCACCTGAACGAGCATGGATGACCATCTTGAGTAGAGCCAGAGCTGAGATGCGACAGGATTTGAAGAAGTTGACGTCCTTTTCCCATGGACGAGCTGTCATCATACGTTGATGTTCTTCCTCGTTGAAACGGAACAAATCGTCCACGCTCCGAACCGAATTTTGCCATTCCCATCCACGTTGAGCAATCTCTTTCTGCGACATCTTCTCCCCCATTCTCGAGACTTCTTCAGGTAAGAACTTCAATGGCGATGACTGCAAGCTGCACAATTTCAAATTCCAGCAACAGCAAGCAAAAGAACCTGGAGAATAAGCGAAGAATAAAGCGACTTGATAAATTTCAATTTCACAGTAGCGTGAAGCATTACTGAGCTTCAGCCAATTCCTCCCCCCCCCCCTTAGACCAGAGGTTCGAAGTGGTTGACCTTTTAAAATGACGGCGTTGCTTATGGAATATGTTGCCCAGATTGGGTAAATAACAATCGCCGAAAAAACTGGTTAGAAAATTGGAGTTGTCTTGCCAAAAAAACTGAGAGGTGAAGTCCATATTTTGGCTAGGCGGAGGTGGGGAGGAACCACCCAGGAATAAGGGTCACTACGCCACTGCCTTTTTCTTTATTGTGCTTTATTTCAACGCCTTAAACATTTTGCCATTTTCACTGATTTCCACCAACGGTTGACCGGCCTATTTCTGTCTTTCATTAAGGATCTGTATTCTTGGAAAAACGTGTACGTTCGACCAATGGTGAAAGGAGGACGCGTGTCGGATTCGAGCAAGATGCTTTCGCCACTTCGCGAAAATCAAGTCCGCCAGAAACTCAACTTTAGCAATATTTCGGAGACCGAGACGAACGAGGAGCCTGCTCCAGACGATCAATCGTTGAATCGAGGAAGAAAGAGAGGAAACATTTCAAGTGTTCAAGAGCGTAAGAAGCAGCGAGTGGCAGAGGAAGAGGATTCATTTCATGAGACAACGCTCACCAAAGTTGTTGATCAACAAAGTAGTGAGCAACTGCAAGGAAGCATCTATGATGATCTCAACAACTTCCCCATCTTACCTGTCAAGAATATCCGAGATATCCTCAACGTCTATGGGAAAGTTGAAGTTGGTCAGAAGAAGACTCGCACAAGAACTCCTTATCGCAAGATTCATGGGCATTTAAAAGGTAAGTCAAATTAAATTTGTCTTGTTCGTTTTTAGAATCATGAAGGCACGGTGTTGCAATAATAGTGCTTATCGAGAGAATGTACTTCTTCTCTTGTGAGGGCGCAAAATATATCGGGAGAGGAGATCTTTCTTGCCTCCGAATTTGACAGCGAAAATGATATTCTTCCAAGTTTTCCTTCGTTCTTTCCTCGTCCTTCGCCAATTACTTTTGTCAGATTTTGATTGAAAGTGGCTTGAAGTTTTTTCCAGGTTTTTGTTTCTTTATTTTAACTACTGTCCTTTCTGTTGCAGTCCTGAAGCGTCCATGGAAATTGTGTACAATCTCCATTCTCAACAAAATGATTTACACTTCTGATCCTGATGCATCTGTGGAAAATGTCCTCAAATTGCTGGCTCGTGATATACTCGGACATTTGAAGTTGGTGAGTTCTTTTTGCCCTTCTTGATTGCCACACTACAATGTTTTATTGTGGTATCAAATCTGGCTCAATGTTATCGCTCAAATTTCTGACTTCAATGGACATATTTTACCGGCATTTCCGGTTGACTCTGCTATTGACGTTATTTTAACGTCCAGTTACGAAATGCTTGGTGCGTTTATGCTCTGCTATTTCGTAAAATTGATTTATCCTTTTTATAGGAAACGGATGTCTTAAAGAATGTTCTGAAGGAGTTCAAGAATAGTTGGGTGGAAATAAAGCGATTCGTTGCATTTGAACCGTTCCAGACTTCAACCGATGAGCCGTCGTATATTATCAGAGTGTATGGGAAGACTGCCGGTTGGAATGAATAACTAGCTGTATTTTTGGTTGATTATAAGTGGTTGTGTTTTTTTAGACAACAAGTGGAAGACATTGGCACGAGTGATATTAGGGTCGATTGGATTACACCATGAAGAGTCGGTAGTCGATGCGAAGAATGATGACGACTTGTCTTATTATCCATTCCTATTGGCTGATTACAAGGCCGATTCCAATTTGGCGGTCTATGGGAAATTGTACAATTACCTGCGATTCCATCATGACGCAAGTGTGCGCTACATCAACTTTTCCCCGCCGGATATGTGGAGGAATCTGACTTGTCTCCTTCTATTTACATGTAATTCGTTCCTCTTATTTGGTACGTGATCTCAGTGTTGATGTCTTTCCATTACAGCTCGACTGCGATCGCGGAAACTGGCTTTCAGAGTGAAGATATCGCATAAAGATGTTCCAGGGCAAACGGACAGATTAACCATCACCGTTCCCGCGGAATTACATGACAGGATTATTGATAGGTCAGTTGTTTTCATCTACATCTTTGTGGTCAGCCGTACTATTGGTTCTTGTAGCTACCAACGATCACAAGTGACGGTCGACCTCATGAGAGTTGAGCATGTCGAGATGATCCGCACTCTGACATGTGGAGAGTATGAGAAGCAGTTTAAGCGCAAGTGGAATTCGGATAATGTATTCTTGGAAAAGTTGGCTGTTGGTCGATGTGAAGTTAATCGTGATGGCAGAATTCAGGTGAGAGATACATATGTCGTCCAAAAAGTAAAATGTCAGCTTTTTGTCAAACAGATTGTCGATCCCATGGAGTTGGTGTCCTTCTTGTATTTCTACGGACGATATCATACATGTACATACCTTCATCGCGTTCTCAAGATTGATTTTGATGTAACAATGGCCAGGGATGATGATCTAGGTGATGCTCCGGCAAGTCAAGAGCCATGAAATTACTTTTTCCGAGTTCTTCTTTTATTATTGATGCTCTCGTTTCGAAATCTCATCGCGTTCTTCATTCCCCTCAGTAATTCGATTCGAGAGTGTAGTTACAGTTCTGTCCCTTTTACTTATAGTTTGAACGAAGAGATACCAACCATGGTGGCATTGGTTGGCTTTTGAAAAAGTGCGCGATCTCCAGTAGTTCGGGCACCGAGAATGACCATATCATATCACACTACTACCTAAGTACCCAAGTACCTAATATCGAGCGATTCACACACACGCACATTCAGGCAGGAGCTTCACTTAAAAGGAAACTTGAGTTAAAATTCAAAAACACAGGTTTTTCGATATACAGTATAACCGGGCTACCGGTAGATGGGTGAGCTTTGGCAACCCTTCTAGCAAGTGAAACCACAACAAACCCCTTCTAGCGAGGGCCTGTGACGTCACAAAATCCAAAATGTGACCTTTCGGTTTTGCGACTTAAAAACAGCACCAAACAACGAATTCAGTAGTTTTCATTCAAGAAACCCGTACTCAGACTTAATTCCACACTCCACAGTATGTAAAAACGTGCTTGCAACCAAATCTCGTCCTTCCGGCGGTATCCAGTTGAAAATAATCAACAACCTTTGCTTTCTTCACTTACTGAATTTCGTTGCTACAGCTGAGTTAATCCAAAATAAAAAGTAACGTGAATTTACCTGAACCGGAATGAACTCATTTAGTGTGCCTCGTTACGCGGTCTTTTAAGGCCAGCGCCGGACAGGCCCCGTCATAACAATAATTCTCTCTCTTGTCCCTATCTCAATCAATTAAAAATCAAGTGTAAGACTGGCGCGATACGCGCTTCCCAGTTCATTTTCATTCATCAAAATCTCCATCTTTGTTGCTTTGCGTTTTTATCGATGAGGATGATCCACGTTTATCATTTTTGATTCACGACTCCCCAACATCCCGGAATCCATTCCGATTGATAGTAAACCGCTACTTTCCATCGATAATCATCTCCTTTGGGGCTTTGACACGCTTTATGATTGATGATTAGCAGGACCAGGTGAGTTGGAAGCCATTTTTGAGAAAACATGTGACCTTTCTTCCAGAAAGTTGGTCAAAACCGGTTTTCGGATTTTCCTAAACTGACCAAAGTCGTCGAAAAAACGTCATCAACTTTTTAAATCACGTTTTTATTTTGTTCTTGTTTTTCTCTGAATTTCCGTCTGTTTTGCTCCAGGCTTCGCGGAAAATGGATTCGGATGATGAGGAGCTGCCCATATCTTCCTCGAAAATTCCTCAGACGGCGGGAATCGACCTGAAGGCTTATTACGCGTATCACCAGCAGAAACAACAACAGGAACAGCCTAGCTATGATTATGAACCGACAAATTCGCGGTTGACGATTGCAGAGGAAGGTGGTGAGGATAGTGCGAAGGGATGCGGAAGCTCAAAACAGATGCTGTTCAGTCCTGCAACAACGCAATATCCAACTGCTTTTCAAGCACAACAAATGGATGCTTCATCGGTAAGAATTCTCGGCGATGGATTGCATAGAGTTGGCTCGAGTTGGCTGGGGAAAACTATTGTCGTTCAGTCAATCTCGAAATTCGTATTGCATATGAATGTTGGTATTTAACGTATTTCTTAAGGAATCCCAATATTATATTCTTTCCTTTTAAAAGACGGAATAGTAATAAAAGTATTTAGAATTTTCGGAATTTAACGGGGAAGTTTTGCGATTTTGAGGTTGAAAATTCTGAACTGAAATCACCCTCTTTGAGGATGTTAATTTGTTTTCTCTCTGGCTGTGATGAAAATATGATCATTCACACTTTTCTGCCGAGTTTCTGAGTATCGTGTGATTATATCGAATTCTTTTTTTTTTGTTTCAGCGAGCAAGATCTGGACCATCCAATGCATCGAACGAGGAAGATGACGATGAAGATGAAGGCGCGATCTAAGCGCTCGTGCCACCAGTATGAACCTGCCATCTTTCACTAAGCCACCAACCAGCGCACCTGCTTCTTCGATCGACAACGAAGACGATGATGAAGACGAATCCACTCCTGTTAAGTCATCCAAGAAATCTTCGAAACGACCTGCAAAACGAAAAGGTCGAAAGAAAGGCAAAAGAGCCCCACCTCGTAAGCCAAAAGCCCAGCTTCCGGCGGAAGTGATGGACGAAACTCAGACCGAACCTGGTGTTGGAGATGAAGATAAACTTGAACGGAATGGTCGCTCAAAGAAGAAAGATCTGCCGGAAGTCGGGACATCTGGAGCTTCCGGGTCGATTCCAGCTGGGAATAGCAGTTTGAAAGGTTCCGCGGAAATCTGCGTGCTGCATGGAATGCAAAATGTGGATATTGAGTTCACCGATGAGGATTACGAGACGCTGACGACTTACAAAGCATTTTACCAACATGTTCGACCGATGCTAGTCGAAGTTAATCAGACTGTTGCCATGTCCAGAATTCTGTCGTTGTTGGGAGCGAAGTGGCGGGAATTCGTGGACTCACATCCTTCGCCGGTAATTCTGCGAAGGGCTGCGAAACCAATGGGATTAGTTCCGGTTGAAGGTAAAAATTATTATTGTGTAGTCGCATCGTCACGTCTTTGTTTAGACTTTTCGGAATGTCAAACATGCTGTCCAACTTAATTTCGATAGAAAACTGATTCCCACCATAGATTCCATAAATGTTTCGTTTTTCTGGAGCGTTTAATTGGAAATTTACATGAATAACTGATTGTTTTCGGGCTTTAATTTCTGTTTAATTCTAAAGAAAATACAGTATCACACAATTTAGAGAAGATGATTCCGAAGTCATTTTTACCAGTTGCTAAAGATTCGATACAGGATTTGCTCGTTTTCGTTCATATTTCGGATTTGTGAATCATAATTCTCGACACTCTTTCTTCTTCTTCTTTTCACATTTTTGAACCGAAAGAAAAAGATTATCGCTAGTAATGGTCGCAAAAATGCTTTTCGGAGTTGCTTTGCCTAGTCTTTCCTGAAACTAGCATAAATGTTTTTTTAGAACAAGTCAAAGCAGATTTGGAAGTGAATTTTTTTTGTCTAGAGCATTTTCTAAACGAAGCAACTTTGGTCATAGCAAGCATTTTCAAAGTTGCTAATCTAAAAGTATAGCTTTTTTGCGACCTTTGACCGCTACCTAGTATTCGTCTTGTTTTGATCAGTTTCGTAGTCTTACTCTTTCAAATTTGAAACAGCCTTTTGGTTTTCCCGTTTGGGTCGTTTTCGTGAAGTTGTCAAGTTGAAAGTCTGGGGTTTGCAGAGATATCTGTTTTATGTCGATAGTTGTCTTTAACCAGTGAAATACGATTGGTTTTGGTTTCAGTTCCCGATGAAGCGCCATCCTCGAGCAAAGCCAAGCCCAAATCCAAACGTGCCGCTGCGCCATCCCCGAAAGCAAAGTCATCTGGCATCAAGCTGAAAATCAAACGGAAGAATGGTGGTTCCGACAATGACGCTCGTGACGCGCGAAATTCGGACGAAGAATTCGAGAAGATGCTGGAAGAAGCCGACGACATCTACAAACAAGAACTCGCTTCCAAAGCATCCGTCCCCAGAAAACGTTCAGCGCCAGCTTCACGAAGTCCCGCAAACCTAACAGTCAAGAAAAAAATCAAGAAAGTCATCCAAGTCGAAAAACCACTCAAAAAAGAAATTGAAATGGAAAATCAGGATTATTGCGAAGTTTGCTGCGCCGGAGGGGAGATTATTTTATGCGACACTTGTCCCAAAGCATTTCACTTGGTCTGCTTGGATCCCGAGTTGGAAGAAGCGCCGGAAGGAAAATGGAGCTGTCCACAGTGTGTTCAAGATGGTTTGATGACAAACACGGATAAAGAAGACGAAGAACAGGAAGTTGAGGATGAATCTGTTGAAGGCTCCGCTCGAGGTGATCGTCCTGAGCGGAGTATTGAAAATATGGAGCATTGTCGAGTTTGTTTTGACGGAGGGGAATTACTACTCTGCGATGGATGTCCATCCGCATTTCATGTCGAATGTTTGAATCCGCAGCTGAATGACATCCCGGACGGAGAATGGTTGTGTTTGAGATGTACTTGTCCTCCATTAAAAGCGCGGATTGCCAAGATTCTGCATTGGCGATGGGCGGACCCGTCGGGGCTGGCGGAAATACCGCTGGATCCGGAAAAGGGATCCAAACGACGACCACCGAAGATCAGGGAGTTTTTGGTCAAATACGAGAATATGTCGTATTGGCATTGTGAATGGCTGGCCGAAATTCAGCTGGACGTGAATCAGCCGCAGATGGTCAGGAATTATTTTCGGAGAAATAATATGGATGAGCAGCCAGCGTTGGAAGAGATTACGGAAGCGAAGAGGGCCAGACATCACGATGAGGCGGAGTTGGAAGAACGTTTTTATCGGTGAGTTGAGGAAACCAAACTGCTTAGAGATAGAAATAAAATAGTTTTTGTCAAATGACGTAAAATGATTTTTTATGTTCGGTTTAGTGTTAGTGTTATTAGTGTTATTCGGTTTGGTGTTAGTTTAGTTTAATTTTTGTCATTTTTGAAGTTGGTTTTTTTGCAAAACTGGGTTTCGTTTTGAATGTGGATTTTTGTGATTGATACGGGATTCGTCCGGAGTGGATTCAGGTCCACCGCATTGTCAACCATCGCCCACGTCAAACAACCGGAAATCAGTATTTAGTCAAATGGCGCGATCTGAATTACGACCAGTGCAGTTGGGAAGAAGAGGAGATGCAAACGTATGTGCCGGACTTCAAAAAATGCCTGGATGCTTATTGGGATTTGCGAGCGCAAGCTGAGGCGGCGGCCTTTCCGGTTGAAAAAAACAAGAAGAAAAAGAAGGAAGAAAAGAAAGACTCTAAAGGAGCAAAAATTTGGCGCTTTCCGGATTCGCCGGTTTGCGATCCGAAAAAGCAGTTTCCTGAACAACCGGATTACATCACTGTCACCGGTGGCGACTTGCATCCATACCAACTTGAAGGTACTTTCGTGTTTTTGAACTAAGAATGCCAGATGAGCTGAATTATTATTGTTTTTCTTAATTTGTGGTGTTAATGGTAAATGGTGAGAAATTTCCGTCTTTCAGATTTTTTGTGTTTATCGGTCAAGATACGTAGTTAGCTCTGGAATCCAAGTTATTTGAAATTTTTCATGTTTCTCGCCGATTTTGTTTTGGCTTGAGGAAACGTTCGAATCACAGCGGATTCCACTCTTGCCTGTTTTCAAATTTACTTCTCTACCACCTCGATACACAGTATTTTTACGTTCGTAAATGTTTAGTAGAAAATGAGGTTGTGAAACTGATCACGTACTCGTCTGACTTGTCGTTCAATCTCTTTGAGGGAAATGCGAACGGGATTGCTCTGTGATTTCGAGATAGAATATCGTGAATCGGTTTCATTGTTTTAGTTTTCCTGCTCATTCTGTTGGGGGTAAATAGTCTGTCTTTTTTTCAGGCTTGAACTGGTTGCGATATTCTTGGGCCCATGGCACAGATACAATTTTGGCCGATGAAATGGGATTGGGAAAAACAATTCAGACCATCGTTTTCCTTTATTCTCTCTACAAAGAAGGTCATTGTCGCGGTCCCTTCCTCGTTACTGCTCCCTTATCAACGCTTATCAATTGGGAACGAGAATTTGAAATGTGGGCACCGGATTTCTATGTTGTTACGTATATTGGCGATCGAGACTCTAGAGCTGTTATCCGAGAAAATGAGTTCAGTTTTGAGCGGGGAGCTATTCGAGGAGGCGCCAAAGCATCTCGTGTTCGTGATGGATTTGAAGTGAAATTCAATGTTTTGCTGACCTCGATGGAGATGGTCAGTGTTGACCAGGCCACTCTTGGATCGTTGGAATGGAAAATTCTTGTTGTGGATGAAGCACATCGATTGAAGAACAATCAGTCAAAGGTGGGCTTTCATTTCCGGTTCTGACTACAGTTTGCAGTTCTTTCGTTGATTTGGTGGGGATCTTTTCAGAAAGCTCACTCTTCTTGTTTTGTTGCAGTTTTTCCGAGTTCTGAATCAGTACAAGTTGGATTACAAACTTCTCCTCACCGGAACGCCGTTACAAAACAACTTGGAAGAACTGTTCCACTTGTTGAATTTTCTCAGTCCGGAACGTTTCAGCGACATGGCCGAGTTCACCCATGATTTCGCGGATCTTTCCAAAGAGGATCAAGTGAAAAAACTACACGATATAATGGGGAGCCATCTTCTCCGTCGATTAAAAGCCGACGTTTTGAAAAACATGCCTACAAAGTCGGAATTTATCGTTAGAGTTGACATGAGTCCGCTTCAAAAGAAGTACTACAAATTCATCTTGACGAGGAATTACGCAGCATTGCACTCGAAAGGCGGTGGATCAAGTTTGATCAACGTGATGATGGAGTTGAAAAAGTGCTGTAATCACCCATATTTGATCTCAGTTGCTGCTCAGGAGGCCCCGAAATTACCCAATGGAGACCATGAGGGAAATGCGTTGATCAAGGCTTGTGGGAAACTGGAGTTACTATCAAAGATGTTGCGTCAGTTGAAGAACACTGGGCATCGAGTTTTGATTTTCTCACAAATGACGAAAGTGCTGGATTTGTTGGAAGAGTTTCTTGAATTCGAGGGATATGAATTTGAGCGGATTGATGGACAGATCACCGGAAGTCAGCGACAGGACAGGATTGATCGATTCAATGAGCCAGGTATGTGTCAGTTCGCTTTGAAAAACTGGAGTAGCTTTGATTTACTTATCGAATTGCAAATTAACTTTAATATTGCTTGGCTTTGGAGAACATTTTCTTTGTGCCAGAAGCACAATTCGCCTTCTCAATCCACACCGGATTAACTGTCTTGATTTTTCCGTCATACTTATCGTATTTACTTGAGCTCGATATTGTGGTAGTCAAAGAAACTCTGTGTCTTATTAAGTCACCGTTTGGGAAATTTCTTCAGTTGACATTTTGTGTTCCTTAGGAGCTCAGCAGTTTGTCTTTCTTCTGTCTACTCGTGCCGGTGGTTTGGGAATCAATCTGGCCACCGCGGATACTGTTATCATCTATGACTCGGATTGGAATCCTCATAACGATATCCAAGCGTTTAGTCGTGCACATCGTATTGGACAGTGCAATAAGGTCATGATCTATCGCTATGTTACGCGAGCCAGTGTGGAAGAACGGGTGACCCAAGTCGCCAAGAAAAAGATGATGTTGACGCATTTGGTTGTACGGAGTGGTGGTGGACAGTTCTCCAAGAAAGAACTAGATGACATCTTGAAATTCGGTAAATGTGAAATGCTCTGTTCAAATCGGGCAAACTATTGATTAAAAGTTTGATTTCAGGTACTGAAGAGTTGTTCAAAGATGACAACGTTGACGGAACAACTGGCGAGACTAACAAAGAAGGCACTGGTGACGCCGGTGGAGGCGCTATACATTACGATGACGACGCCGTTGAGAAATTGTTGGACCGATCTCAAGAAGGCATCCAGGAGAAGGAAGTTGGATTGAACGAATATCTCAGCTCTTTCAAAGTTGCCACGTATACTCTAGCCAACCCGGTTGAGGAGGAAGAAGTTGAGAATGAGAATATTCAACCGGAAGTTGTTAAGGATGACGAGAACAACCCAGCTACTGAACCGGCTTATTGGGAGCGGTTGTTGAGACATCACTTTGAACAGCATCAGGAAGATTTGTCGAGATCGCTTGGGAAGGGAAAACGGTTGAGAAGAAGGGTCAACTACATCCAGGATGGAAACGCTGTTGGACAGGGACAACCTGAGAATTGGGAAAACTTTCAGGGGGCTGGAACTTCAGCTGCAGGTAAAATAAGTGGAATTTTGAGTATGGCGTCAGATGAAATGTTTTGTTCAAAATGTTGAAAGTCGCACGCTTTGGCTGCAAAGAAATGACAACAGTTGTTGAGTTGGTGTTTCCCATTTAACCATCTTGTTTCGCAGGGCCAGCTTCTGATGATAACTCATCATACTCATCACCATCTGAAGACAACGACGAAGAAGACGACAAATTCGGAATCTCAGGCGAAGGAAGAGAATTTCAAACTGGTCGGCGACGAAAGAAGGATGATGGTCCACTTCCGCCGTTATTAGTTAAAGTAGCCGGAGGTTTTGACGTTCTGGGTTTCAACGCTCGCCAGCGAAAATCCTTCATGAATGGCGTTCTCAGATTCGGAAGCCCTTCGGAAGACGAAGCATCGTGGCAGTGGAATATTCGTGATCTGAGAAGCAAGTCCGAACGTCACTTCCGCGCATATGCTTCGATGTTCATGCGACATCTCTGCGAGCCAGGACCGGATAATGCGGAGACGTTCTCAGATGGTGTACCGCGGGAGGGAATTTCGCGACATCATATCTTGTCGAGAATCGGAATTACTTTGTTAATTAAGAAAAAGGTCAAAGAGTTTGAACCGGTCAATGGGAAACATTCGATGCCGGGATTGTTATTGGCCATGCAGAAACAGGCTCAACAAGTTCAGATGGATGCACAGAGACGGGAGAGAGAAAAAGAGGCTGCTGCTCTAGGTAAAGGTTAGACTGGACGTTAAACGTCGGTGAAAAAACCGATGTTCGGAAACTGATTTTTTGTCACATTGTATTTATCAGTTTGTATCCACCCGGTACATTTTGCTTATAATTCCGGTATTTTCAGGAGCTACGGGTGAGAACGTATCTTCAGTCACCGTCAAGAAAGAAGAAAAACTCCCCGATGTCAAACCGCCGAAACAGCGTTTCATTTTCAACATCTGTGACAGCGGTTTCACTGAGCTCCATACACTCTGGTTCAATGAAGAGCGCGCCATTAAAGCCAACCCGGAACACGAAATCTGGAACCGGAAGCATGATTACTGGCTTCTCGCCGGCATTGCCCATCACGGCTATGGACAGTTCAATGCCGTTCAGAACGACCCAAAGTTCACGATTGTCAACGAACCCTTCAAAACCGCCACCGCGAAGATGAACTTTCTCGAGCTGAAGAATAAGTTCATGCAGCGTCGGTTTAAACTGCTGGAGCAGGCGCTGGTTGTCGAGGAACAAATTCGCCGGGCCGCGTTTTTGCAGTTGACACAAGACCCGAATGGACCGTTGATGCAAATGTCCAGAACATTCAATAACTTGCAGTCAGTGGCGGAAACGCATCAGGATATCGCTGTTGGCGGAATGGCTAGTAATCGACCAGCTCAAATGGTCTATACGCAAGTGAGCACTTGTATGGTCCGTTTTTTGTATATCGTACTATTCTGTATTTTTCGCAGGTTCTTCAGCAGCTGGATGACCTTCTGACAGATCTCAAAGCCGATGTAAACAAATTCCCAATTTCTGTTGCCCAACTTCCGTCGGTTAGCAAACGACTTGGAATGTCGGAACGAGGAATTTTATCTCAACTAACCGGAAACAGTTCCAATGCTGCATCCACATCTGCTGCTGCTATTCCTGCACCGCTGGTTGATGAGCACGTTTTCCCAATTAGCAGTTACTATAAGGCTGGCCCTCTGTTTGCATTACCTGTCGCTCTCCCATCTGCACTGAAGAATATCCGGCGGGGAGGACTTCCGGTGGAAGAACCAGAGAAGAAAAAAGGTAATTATTTTGAAATGGGAAATCTGGATCTCGACACGGATTATGAGGAGGATATGGTCCAGGACTTATCCAGGAATAAATAAAGCAAACGAGCTTTTTGGTTGTTTACGAAGTTCTGACTTTTTCATTTTTGTTTTGCATTGTAATTTATCGCGCCATGAGTCGCTTGTTTTTTATTTGTCTCGGATGGGGAAGTTTTTTTCATGTTTTATCGCATTTTAATTTATCAGTATTCTCTATTGATGACAAAAGCTGGCTTGTCGTACCTTGAGGACTAATTCGATCCGTTTAATTTCTTGAGCAGCCACCGTTGCCTCCAGTGAATAGTGAGGAGTTTCATAACCTCCCCGAAGCGAGAAAGACAGATTCGTTTGAAGATAGTGATGAAACTTGGGAATCACAATCCTGTGAGGAGAGTTTTCGGTTTTTATAAGATCGACAAGTTATAAGATGACAATCAGTGTAGCTTCACCCTAAACACTCTCCGTAAACATCTAATTCTGCCGACTTGTTTGCTGACTTGAACAACTCTGGTACAAGTTCACCGGTACCACTGAATACGTGTGGCGAGCCCTTGAACCACGGGGGAAAGTGTATTGTTCGGGTAAGCATGGGTAGTAGGTGGGAGAACATTTTGATCGGGCTACGGAGAATTAGAGCATACAGTAGGTTTCCGTGAACTGTTCTGATGCAAAAACCACCATCTGTTCTGGTTCATTAGCAATACAGATGCTTGAACGAATCTTCTTAAAAGCTTCAAAAAACTCATTGGCCATGTCCTATTCCATTCGAACATATGGCGACGATGGTCGGTCAGTCAGTTTATCGAGCTCATCATCTGGTCCGTCCGGGATCGGGCTAAGACCTTTTATCGTCACGGGCAGAAACGCATCCAATCTGTTCCATCTAGAAAAGGCAGGGTAAGTCGGACGTTTGTTATTTGGGATGGGATGTTCAATAAAACGTTGACCTGGGTGTAGTGGAAATATTAGTCGCATTTGCATTTCTCCATAGCTGCTCCGTCTCCTTGACGTTTAGCAGAACAACACCTCCCTGTAACAGACCGCCTCCGTCAATATTCTACCTCAGCATCTCGACGAACTGACCTTTTCGTCATCTTGTGTCCCTTTGACAGAATCCCCCGAGTTAGCATCTATCCGTTTTTTGGAGAGCGGTTCAGAGATCACGTCATCAAGAAAAGCCAGTTCATACTGAGTGAAGACTTTGTCAAGTAGCTTCCTCACACCAACCAAGGCTCCGACCTACATCATTGCACTTGCTCAACTTCCAATCTCCACTTATTTTTTAAGTTTCAATTACCATAAGTGGGAACAATGATGCAGTTTCCTTGAAGCTTTTCAAGACCCATAGCAGGGCGAAGAAAGCCAGCTGAATGAGTGTGAAGAGATGAACTCGGCTAATTCTCACATGTCGCAGGTAAGCGCAATCCGGCTGATGTTTCAGCGGCATGAAGAACAGCTTAACACGATCGCTGAACTGTAACAAAGAAAGAAATGTAAGCGATATGCTGTCTCGTGACCTTTGTTGTCGTGTTACCTGCAAACTGTTGAGAGCGTTGAGACCCATAAAGAGAAATACCCCAAACAGGACCGGCATCGGGATAACTTGAAGTATGGGCGTCATGAATATGGATGCACCAACACAGAGTGCAATGAGGATGTTCGTTAGACGCTGTTCACGAATGCCGAGAAATACTGGCCTCTGACCGGGTGCGACAACTTGCGACTCCATTTTCAAGCTGTTAACATGAGTAAGTGACAAGACTGTATCGGCTATCATCCATGGCATGCCAAGTAGTGATAGAATTCCTGTTAGCAGAGCGACAATGATTAAATCTAGATGATATCCTTTGCCTTTTTTCATTTGGTTTTCTTTGCGATTAACGATAACGGTTGTGATGGATTGGTCCATGAAGATCATGATGGTTCCTAGTGTTCCCGGTATGATTGCAACTATAGCCGTCCACCAAGGATTTCCTCCGAAAGGAGGAACAATCCATGACTTTTCCCGTGCTTTGAAGGTAGGCTATGGTAAAGATACAACATACGGCTATCACATTTACTTGGTGACCATGTTGCCTGTGTACAGTACCTCTAATTCTTGCGGAACAGCGAGCTTAGGCGTCGCGACATTCAAATAGTAATCCAAGAGAACAAAAACAATAATGCTGATGATAATGGCGAAATCACTGATCAACGATCGCATCCATGTCGGGAAGAAGGAGGAGTTCTTCAAGTTCTTTAATATTGTCGCCAGTGAGTATGTTCCACAAAATAAGAGGACTGACAGATAAAATACTTGGTCACGTGCCTCGGAAGTAAAGTCAGTATTGTGGAATGAAGTATGGTTTTGGTAAACCACCTTCACAGTGTCATTCAGATATATATCCTCCTCAGCTGGCTGAAGGTAGATATTGAACAGTTGTTTGAACGCCTTGTAGATGAAAATGACAGAGACAAGTGCGGCGAAGCTTTCTTCGGTGAAGCGGGTGATATACTTGACTAATGAGCATAGATCAAAGGCCACGATCATCATCAACTCAATCATGCTCCATAAACCGATCCAAACGCGAAATGACATGTATTCCACCCCGATACTCCTGAAACACATACTCCTTATCGAAGTGTCCTGTATTCACATGCGAACTTCACTGCCAACCACTCACTCGCACATGTAGAAAACTATAGACTCGTAGACAAGGTTGGGTCCAGTGCAGCTTAAGATGGCTACTGGCTGACCGGCCGCCAAAGCCCATACCACACCTGAGAATGATCGTGCAAGAATTGTTTCCACTGCTCCCTGGAAATAAAGAACAAAACCGACATGGCGATGCATTGTACCACACCCCCGAAAGGCCTACCATCCTCCCATGCAGCATGTCACTCATCAAGCCTCCGAAAGTAATGAGCGGAGTCATTGAAGCCAAATATAAGAATATAAAGGATGCAATACATTGAGCATTCAGTCCATCACGAAAATCACTGAGATAAAATGGCATCCTTCGCTTGACATCCCCGATCAAGGCTCCGAATAGTCTGTTGAGGTAAGTACGGTTGCCATTGATCAGATCG
This sequence comes from Isohypsibius dastychi, assembly GCA_034696485.1. Taxonomy (NCBI): domain Eukaryota; kingdom Metazoa; phylum Tardigrada; class Eutardigrada; order Parachela; family Isohypsibiidae; genus Isohypsibius; species Isohypsibius dastychi. Next base: position 16,512 of record JAQIWT010000412.1, read on the forward strand.
GACCATGGAAGTCAGATGTGCTTACTTTCCAGTCCGTTCTAGCCCGGTGTCATCCACCATGACTTCGGGAGCAAGTTCGCTAGAGTCATCGATGACAAGGGAACCTTCTAACATTACGCTAGCCTGTATACACTGGAGCTGCGTTGGCGGCTCGATACGGATATTCTCATTCCAACCTCCAGGTGGTAATACTGTTGCATCACGCAAAAAGAGGTCCATTCCCGCCAGAATGTCACTTTTAGTTGCCGCTTCGAGTAGACAAGTCTGGAAGCCCTGTTTCAGTAAATGCGTATCATATAAATTGAATGTATTGTCAGTTGTCACTTTGCTTTGCTAACCTCATCTGAACATAGTGTGCCCATAGCCCGTCCTATCTGCCGGATAGAAGTTGGTGATCCTGGTGGAGTCAAAAGGAGGTAGATGTACCGAGACGGAACAGGCACTTCAGTCAGATTGGCAATGACCGCTGGACTAGTGAACCTTATAAACATGGACAAGGGCTCCTTGATAAAGTCCAACTCTGCTACCAAGATACTTGCGGCTTCGGTCGTTGGTGCAAGTTTCTTGAGAAAATGGAAGTTAGGCTACAAACAATCGTCATTACCAGTCGGTTCACCCAATCAAATGTGAACCTCACTTTGCTTTCAACACTGTGGATATTCTCCCGATCTTGGACGCCGGAGATATCTTGTACAGTGATGATAGATGTTGACGTTCCAGATAACTGAACTTTTCGCAGCAGACTGTTACTGCTTGAGCGCAGAAATTCCGTCAGCGTATTCTTTCTTGCTCTTTCGCTAGATTCTGAATCAGCGATACCGCCAGAGCATTGCTGGTGGAAAAAGCGCTGGAACAACGTCGCCAGGATGGTCGTTGCCATATCTGGCTCTATGAACTTGTCCCTGACCCAAAGTTCTACAACTCTATTCCATATCTGGGGTAGATTTGTTGCATGGAAATCGAGGATGACTGCCCCGCCTTCAATCAAATTCCGAAGTACCTCGAAGAAATGAAGATGAAGGGATGGGACGAATGGCCTGGACCAACGGTTGCTTCCTTCTTCAACATCCTCTTCGAATTTGACCCATCTGCCGAAATCAAAGACCAATTTATTTCAGCCCATTTCGTTTGCAACTCTTGTTTAAACCGGACCTTGAAATTTCCCGCCACTGAAGCTCAGTACGATTCCCTTTGTTGAAGAGTTGCAATGCGCTTAGCTGACAAAAAAGTGGATGTGGTTCGTCTGACGATAACGCTGATTTCGCATCATTCGCTTCGTCCAAACTGAATCTAATCCGTACATCAGACTCTAGAGCCATACCATCGCGCTCCATCATTGCGGCATAAAGAGAAAGTGTCCAGTTGGGATACTTGATTTTTGCCTCTTAAATGGCCGTTTGTAATGATTAATCAAACAAACAGAAAGAACAAATAAACTTACACTATACTGACTCGGTCATTTCTTGTTTTGTCTAATTGGATATATGATGTTTAGACAACATCAATCAGCGAAACCCCCTAGATTGTCATGATGATGTCCAGAGGCTGGCCATGTCAAGGACAAACATGACAGCTACTTGTCACGGCAATTGATTGTATCGCGCATGTAAATCGAGGTTAATATTGCTTACTCGTTTGTTTGGAAACGAGATGGAGCACATGTCCCAACACTTGCTGAGCGGAAGTAAGTCACTATTATGAATTGCTTCAAAAGCAGCTGACCGCCGAGTGCCATCCATCCGTCGTATAGCGTCGCATTGTTCCGCATTTTGTTAGAATGGATTACCATGCTCCAGATTCACAGACTTCTTCTTTACGATGGAAGTTCACATTTACAAAATACCTAACATTCAATGGATTACCCGACCGTCCTACTCAATATGCATGTCACTGGCTTGGCAGGTTGCCAATGAAGGCAATTTTCATGACTATGAACTCGCGAAACATGACGGGTCGTGCTTGGTTCCAACTTCCGAATTGCCTTTCCAGTTGCTTATGATTTCGGATGAGCTCGTGTATTGTTACGTTATCCGGGTTCGTTCGCAACACGAACTCTGTAACATCCACCAGAACGTTTCAAAATGCACTCAATATAATGCTCGAAATGAATAGTTCAGGATCACTGAACAAGTTTGAAAAAAGCAGACTGGCAAACCTATCATAGGCATCTTTCATGATGCCTTATAGTAACCAGGCTTCTCGTGTAACCACTAGGTCTGTCTCTGAATTCATCTATTTTACCTTGAGTCTTCTTGTTTTTGGCGTCGAAGAAGGGCAAAGGAACGGCCGATGGAGGATGTGAACCCATCTGATAGTAATTAAATGCTGCGTTAGAGAGCTTGACTTCATTCAATGGCTTCAAAAATGTGCCGTATATACTCCAGTCTCTTCAATGGACTCTTTTGGTAAGGCGATGTGAGATTGATTATGTGACCTTGCGCGCTTTTAGTTTTAATCAATTACAGTACCGGTAAGTAAAAGAATATTGACCGATTTCACCCGAATTCCATGATCTTAACTTCTATCTTCTAGTCCTTTTCATTGGTTTCAAGATATTACAGACAAGTGAAGTCAACCTTCGTCGATGCTTAGAAACAGTCAGACAAACTGGGTCTGACAAGTGAACCGGAAAAGTCTCAGAAGGTGGAAGTGAACGTCGGAAACCAGGAACACCAGGAAGGCAACAGCAATTTGATGATTGTCTACTTGGTTTCCGTCTGCTAAGTATTGCATACAATATGCTAATAAGGAAAAGTCTGAGGAATGGATTCCAAGGGGACAGTCTACATATCTGAATCTAAATCATCAACCCAAGTTGCTCGAACAAACTGCCACTTTCCGAAGATTTGATAACGGGATAGGCTTACCCCTTCAATCGAAATTAAGAACCAATTCAGAACCCACTACATACTGTACGAGGACGTTAAAAGATGGACATAGTTAATTAACATGCGGGCGAGGTAGTGCAGAACCTAGACGAGCAATCCTAGACCAAGTACAATAGTTTCAAGAACCAGGTATGGAACCAGCTGCACTGGTCACCTTAGTCTGTAACCGAAGAAGCATGACAGATAGAAAACAATATTGCCAATAATAATGTGGTAGGTCCGCCAAATTAATCCACCTACCAGGTAGGTACTACGAGAGAAATTTCATCTCAAAAATGAGATGACCGACAATAAGACTAATTATAGACTAATTTCGACAGCCTGCAGTTGGTAACATGAGTTGCTCATACGCACAAAACTTGTTCTTTACGCAGGCTGATTTATGCGAACAATATTCATTGAACTCGCAAACGGTTACATAATCAACAGGAAAATAGAATTTAAAGCTACATGTCACAGGTATAAAAGCAGATTGCTAGCACATTTCTCCGGGTCAAACTCATCGCTGGGGAGAGCTGTAAATCATGGCCAGTAACTTGAGTCTCAGGTCCATGGAAGACACTTCATCCGAGCGACATCCGACGAAATTTGAAACCACTCTTTGTGCTGATTCCTTGTTCTAAACAACCAAAAACACTTGTTTCTATATTTCCAATCAGTTTGACAGATGTACATACGTGGACGGGGTTGTGGTCTGCACCGGTTCATACTGACATATTAATCCACTTTCACAGGGACATTGTTCATTCAGAGAATAATCCAGTCCTCCGGCGGGAACGAAACATTTCATTGATAGTGTTAAACGTGGTTTACAAATGCGTTCGCCATGCTGGCGAGCGCAGCAGTTATTCGTTGGACAATCTTTATCGTCTTCGCAACGGCTGCCTATATGAAAAGTTCATTAATTCTAAAAGCAAAGTACGTTATGAAAATGACAATGTTACCTTCATGACCTTTGATTATTTCTCTTCGGCATCTTCCAAAAACGCACTCGTGTTTCCGTTGACAATGATAATCTTTTCGACAAAGGTCACCTCGTCGTCTCAACCTCTCACACTTGCCAAAGTGAATATCACAATATCGACCTCTTCCGCACTGTTTATTGTTCTGACAGAATCCTTGCTGTAAAGCAGAAAGACAAATGTTAGGTTAAACATCCTTGGCATCCCTTATATTTCTCAGAACTTACTTCACCATCATTCCTGCTTTCAATATTCCCGGTTGTATTGCTGACATCGTAGCTGGAGTGAAGATCTGATTCATTCGCATTTCCCATTAGTCCACTATCCGATTGAGTCAATGGAAGGCTTAATCCCCAACTCCAAATGCTTCCATTACACATTCGTGGAATACATGTCAAAATAATCCACCCCAACTCGAAAGCCAAAACAATCAAGTTGCACAAATCCATGATATATGAGGAAAAAATGCGAAACGAGGTTGTAGAATTGTTAGTGGAGTGGAATGAAACAAGTCGCGACTCGAGAAGAATATTGTCATAATTACTTTGTCAAGTTGCTGTTGGAGTTGAGACAGGGACAACTTCAAGTTAAAAAGAGCATAAGACAG
>JAQIWT010000413.1:0-20948 GCA_034696485.1 Isohypsibius dastychi
CGCACCTATGGGACCCCGCTGTTCACATTTCTGCTCAAATCTAAACAGCGGGGTCTCATAGGTGCGGTAAGCGGCGCGCCTCCCTATCAATGCCAATCAGCCTGTTTATTTCCATCGCTGATTCCTCATTTGCTTAGTAGCCGATCCGGTCGAAAACAATCTGGTCCATAGAGGTTTTGCAGGGCTTCAAAATGATATCTTATTCATGCTTGAGACATGATTTGGAAACGGAAGGTTGAGTGAACCAACCCAAGTCTTTTTAACACACTGCGCCAGTCCAAGTCTTTCACTGGTAGATAGCTTGCTTCCATTTCGCTGAGCAGATCGCTAGATCGCTTGTTTCCCACTACTGTACATGGTCGAACAGGTATTCTTCACAGGACTCTAAAAATTGTATTCATAATCGGACCTGATATCTATACGTTCTACAGAATCGTCATAGTATTTTTCGTTGCCATACAATGCGAACTCGTTTCCGATTTTTCAGTTTTGCACAATTGTAACTCAAGAAGTTTTGCTGTTTTAAAATGGAAAATTCACGAAATCCTGCCGACGGAATCGCATTGTTAGGTGGTACATGAGAAAACGAATCACATACGAAGACATTTTTCGTTTGGATTAGCAACAACTGCTCGAAAAAAGACCTGAAAGTTCTCTTGGAAAATATTGGCCTTCTCGCGGGAGCTGATCAGCCAGACCATCGAGAACTCCAAGCGAAAAATCCAAAGTTGAAGACGCCAGGTGGGAAATGTATCACGAGATGTCACTCAATGTGATTTTGGAAAATGGGCATAAACGGCCACCACTTTAAAACGCCGTTACGACGACTCCAAAATCGTGATCCATAATTCATAATCCATCATCGCCGCTCACGAAAATGAATAATTTGCGTTCAGAAGCAAGAAACTCCATTCAGCAACAAGATTAAACGATTTCGAATAAAGTAAAGAGTTTGTTAGCACTCCTACAGAATTCTGGACATCGTGGACCGATTGTTTTTTTCTTCATTAGACGTAACTCCGGAGACATCAGGTTAACTTAACCAACAAAAAATATTCACAGAATGCTTGCTAAATAAGCGGCTTAAAAAGTATCTTCAGCTGTATCGGGACCAACTTATATTTCATTATCCAGCTTAAGTACTGGATTTGAACCGGTACACCATCGTCGCGATAAGCGTCAATCACCTACTGTTATTGTTGCAAAAAACGATGATTATTGATGTGATTCAGATTCGCAGACTATCGCTGCGGTTGTTTGTATCATTTGCCATCTTCGCAAATGAAATCTGAAAGCCGAGCATGAAACTGAAGCGGCTAGTTGCCCCGGAATCCTGAATTTCACCTCGGTCTTCATTTGATGGTTTTGTGCAAAACAGAAAAGCTACAAAATTTTGCTACTAGGAGAGTATCGACTCACCAGACTTACATGCTAAATAGCAGCTTTTTTGACAAGAGCATTACTTTCTTGGTAAATTTTCTACCGCTTCCATGGATTTGGGGCTTTCCACCGTCAGTTTCGGTGGTGTGCCGCTTGTAATCGTTTCTCTCCTTTATAATGTACTGTAAACCGAATCGAATTTAGTTGCGTGGCTGATTCTATTCATTTGGCAGTACGTTGTAGCTATATTTCCAAGCAGAAATCACTAAAAGCTTTGATGTCTCACAAGCGGTTCAAGTTCATGGTCAGCTATCGCAAGACTAGCATCCCAAAACGTGAAACATCTGAAACAGCAGCTAATATGTGAGTTGATTGGGAATGGTAGTCTTTCACACGGTCACAAGGGTGTCCATCAATGAGTTGCGATAATTCCATTAGAAATGGCCGACCTTTTCCAAGCCCGACTTGTCACCATTGCTCAATGACCGAAACCGTGCAGCCTCTCCGCCAAATAACGGGTCATAGCAAGTTAGTTTAATCATCACGTCTGACCAGTCAAATTATAATGGTGGCGAGCGATATGGATGACAAGCGAACTTTTCATCGGGTTCTGGTCGTCTTTCAAAAATATGTAGATGTGAACCATCTTTTTCGAAATATTCGTTTCCGCTTGTTGATGAAACTACTATCCAAGTACATGGACTGGAGCATTGGATATCTAGGAGAACCACTCTGGAAAACTAGGTTTCTACAAGAGAAAAACACAACGGTCTTCACGCTTGCGAAGATGTGGTGGGAGTGTAAATCGCTCATCCAGTTATGAAAGCTAGTGAAGCAGAATGCACAAATTGAACTTGGTAATCTTGATATTTGCGTATCTGGGCACAGTGCAATGTTGTACAGTAGTTTTTACGCGGATACAGATTGCTTCCAGTTAGAGCTTGGAGATCTTGAACATGCTGTTTGGGGGAAAGACTTAATCGTTGTGATCATAAGTTCATCGTTCTCTCAGCTTCGAAAATACAACAGGAAGACTGCCAGCTCCCAAAGGATAAAGACAAGGTGTCCAGACTACCAGACTACAACGGTCTGCAGCATTGGGTTTCAAACAGGCTTTAGTGAATATTTTAAGGTCATACGACAGCCAGCTTCTTGGGGCAGCCGAGACGCCACCAGATTAAATATTTTGCGCGTAATCGTTGAGACGGTCATAAGGCACGATAATTGATGCTTTTTTTCGATATTTCCTGTCCCACACTTGCTCCAAGTTGCTCTCAGTCCTTTCCGACAATAAAACGATTCTGGGATCCTACGGCTGCATGTTTATTGAGAATAGCACAGTCCAAACTCCGGTTATCAGTTTTGATGATGATATTTTGGGAGGATTCTGTGAGGGCGATTCTCGATGCCGTTTCGGGCAACAGTACCTGAGATTTCCAACAAAAAAACTTATGTCGATTGCATCGATATCTCGTTTTCCCGCAATGATAGCTTCATCGAGATCACATATTTTGACCTGCGTCGTACCGTGCTCTTCTTCGGCAATCACAAAACTGGCTAGTTTGAGATCACCATGAACAATTCCGTTAGAGTGGAGATACGAAAGACCAAAAATAATATGTCCCGATGACCGATGAGAAACGAAGATTCTTTCTCACCTGAGCAGTATTCCATAACAATGCAGATTTTGTTGGTCTCAGAAACCGTTTGTGCTATTTTGAATACCGCGTAGTACCTGAAGACATTCACGTGCCTGCGTTCTGAGATAGGTGATCTACTTTTCATGTTCCTCGAAATTTCTTTCACACATGTTATCGACCAAATGATTTCTATTCAACTCTTCGATGGCAAGAAATTGTTGTCCACCAGGTTGTGGCCATTGAACAACTTCCGCTTTTAGTACGACACCCCTCCTGCAGGTAGAAATCTTCTAGAAATAGAAATAGAAATCTTAGAAATATATATATATAAATATATATTCTTCGAGATCTCCGCCCTTTAGCCCTCTCGTCAAACCGCTGTCCACGATTTCGTCATTCATTCCGCAAAAAACCATGTTGTTCTTGAAGAGAAAATAGGTCAAGTCTTCCGAGGGGAGTATTTAGGGGTGAGCGGTCGGGGGTGAGGGGTGTAGGAACCAGAACTTGATTATTAGAGTAATAATTATCTTCACCTGGTTAAATGTCAATCAGAACACAGCGTTTTGGTCTTACAGTCTATCATCGTCACCGGTGACATGGCAAACTTGATCTGACTATCAGTCAGCTAACACTGCGTATTATTTGACACACTTCCATTCGTATGAGAGGACCAGTGAATTTGTGGATTGGTGAAACAGATTTTTATGGTTTAGTTGCCTGTGTTGTTCTTTGCAGGCCAGTGATCGTTATCGATAGTAGATACCTTTTGAACTTGATCTTTTTCACCCCTGAATCTGTGAACCGGTGAACTCAATCTTGTTTTCGGGTAAAATTTCCCACCGATTCCTTTTTCCTTCACTCCGAACTAGTGAACCGGTGAAATTAATGATAACTGCGGGTCAAATAATCTTTTCGAACCCGATTTTCCCCACCCCGAATCAATGAACTGCTGAACTTGATCTTAGAATCGGGTAAAATCAATTTTTGATGTCACTGTTTTCCACCCTTTTTCACCCCGAACTAGTGAACCCGTGAAATTGATGATAAGTGCGGGTTGGGACAATATTTAGAAATCTATCTTTTACCACCGCGGATCAGTGAACTGGCGAACTTGATTTTGGATCGGGTAAAATTATAGCTTCTCGTCCCATTTTTTTACCCCTAACCAGTGAACTCGTGACACTGGAGATAAGTGCGTGTCAGGACAGCTTTTTCTCACTCCGAATCGGTGAACCGTTGAACCCGATTTCGGATTCTCCTAAGAATGTAGCTGTTCGATTCCGTTTTTGACCCAGAATCATTGAACCGATGAAAGGGTCAGTTTGACTGGTGACCACGTCCGGTCTGATCTAGAGCTCATTCAGTCTATGTTCCAGTTTCAGGTGCAGAAGAAAAAAATGATTTGTCCGTGTTCTCAATCGTACATATGCATGTTTTTATCGACTGAAAGCTGCATCGAAATTCTGTCATGACACAACGCACAGTGATAATTAAATATACGTTTGACAGCTTGCAATAAATCTGTGAAGCTGCCGTACTGAAGTAAGCGCTGCTTATTTTTATTCAATAATATCCGATAGAACTCAATATTTAAAAGAACTCAATTTCCGACATGTTATCAACAAAGTAAACTTGACCATCAGTTTCTCTGTGATCAGATCCAAAACTTCCATTATCCATTTGGTTGACCATCGTATCAAAATCTTCGGCGATATTTTGCTCGTCTTCAGCTGTATCCAGTATCATCTCAGATTCCGCCTCGCATGTCGAGTCATTCAAATTCGGTGAATGTAATCGCAGTTCGTGATGTTGTTGATTTTCTTTATATGGGTTCTCCATTCCGATTTTGTTCAGCGTATCGTACAAACGGTTTTTTGCGCTAGGACGAATTCGGAAATCGGCTTCGTACCTGTTGCGATATTCAACTGCTGTGATACGCAACTTTTGTAATTTTTCCTTGGTCAGATGGTCTGGCAAGCATTTGAAAAATACAGAATACGCAGCAGATTTCCCAGAGTCAAGGGTAATATCTACATCTTTTAGTATACCATATCCGAGAGTCGACAACGACGATGCGATCTGCTTGAATTCTGCAATCCCTGCGAATTTGGGTAGATTTTTGTAGCCATACGCTTCTGAGATGATGCGTGGATAGATGAATGCTCCTTCCAGAAGCAGGAATCGGTATTCAGTGGATTTTTTTTCATCTGAGCCATCAAATACCGCAGCTATGCCCTCGCTCGAGAGCACGTGGCGTATTGCACCTGGAATAATCCATATTTCAAGCATGAATTTTAAAACATTGCTATGAAGTTCTCGAATCAGAGCTGTGTCAGAAAGAAGTATTGTTTGGAGTTATGACGGATGTGCTACGTCAAATCAAGTTCATCTCAAAAAACTCTTGAATTTATCGTATAACAATGGCTGCAGCTCAATTTTGATTTCGTGCAATAAACTCTTGATCTGTGTTTGAGTCTAACTGACCTTGGACAGTTTCAATGCTGATTTCTGTGGGAATCTCGATCTGTCCAAAATCCTTCAGTGTAATGAGAGCATGAATCAAGAAATGTAAATTCTGAGCGACATGAATGACCATTTCTTCGAGTTTTCCCAGCCCCCGTTCAGCAATTTCATCGTCGCTTTCGTCATCATCTGAAGAATCTAACTGAACGTTGATTTTCTCGACTAGTTCGGCGGAAAATTTGAAAATGAGTCTCCGTCCCTGAGCTGACGGCATCAAGGTGAATAACTCAGGGTGGTCTGCCAGATAGCCGTACAAATACAGAAAGGTCGTCTTGTGATCAAATTCAGCCTGGAGATTCATTGCTGTCCAATACTTATACCACTCCTCACACCCCGAATTTGGTGCGGAAATCAGTGTGAAAAGCAGTCTGTTCTTGAATCCGTCTCCATGGACCCACATTTTCATCAACAAACAAGCTCCCACCGGATGTAAGCCACCAAACAGGTTCACGCATGAGTCAGGTATTCTCAACGATACAGCTTTCTTATAGCGAATGCGTAACGCACTGCCACTCCACCCTCCGTTGATTAAAGCTAACGCTTGTGTGCCATCTTGTTTTGTCGTGAAGGTTTGCAACCAAGCAAAAATTTCATCGGCAAATATTGTGCCATAACCCTTTGTTTCAAGTAGAAAATCTCGCAGTGCTGCAAATAACAGTCCAGTTTTATCGGTTGTATTTCATCGGTTGTATCACATTGTAGTCTAGCATTTCATCGTTTGATACCTTGAATTTGAATCGCTCGAGTGTGAATCGCACTAGCCAGCGGTCTATCCAGAAGCTTGACAGCTTCTCTATTCTTCCACAATTTGAGCTTTGATACTCACAGTTCTTATGAAAACAACCCTTCACCCTTGAAAACAGAAGTGTGACAACTTCTTTCTAAGTTCTCTAAGTTCATGTTTAGTGTGGGGGGGGGGAAGCTTTTCTTGACACATAGGTGTCGCTGGAGGTCAAGGCAAGTAAACTTCAAAAAAGTTATTCTAATTGGCCGATTAGCCCGACCTCCGTAGTATTAAGTATTAAAAGTATCAAAAATATTGAAAGTAGTATTAGAAAGTTTTTAGTAGCGTTCCATGAATTCCTGTAGACTCATATGTCAGAAAGTTACAAAACCTCGAAATATCTGGCTTAACCCACGCCCATACCTCGCCTAGTTTACCGCTATAAAGGCCTACTACCCCTATTGCCTACTTCTCCGGCAGTGGGAGTGTGCATTAGGATTATGATTTGAGCATTCGACTGCTCTGCGCAGTTTGTTGTCGTATTCTGTATTCATCATTCATAATTTGTTCTCATCCCCTCGTTCTCAAGGGTTTTAAGAATAGATCCTGAAAGATAGATGGATTCCTGTCTTCTGGTTTGATCGGATGAATCAGTGGCGAAATCGATGGCTAAGGAGAACACATAAATCGATAATATTTGATAACTTGTGACTCGAGAGCACCATGCTTGCTCTTCTTCACTCCCCTGTATGAAATGAGGGGGAGTGCAAAGAGGGATCTATCGAGCCGCCGTGTTTGAGAAACTCGCATGATTATGCATCAGTTCTTTTCAAAACCCATAATTCTACTTATAAATACTGGTGGGCATTGCAAATTTGTTGATAAAAAAAATGTGTGAAAAATCTTCGATATTTCAGCCGGTATGGATTTGAGAAAATTTGTCAGCTTGATCGATTTTTTTCAATAAAAATTTTAATCAATAATTTGTAGCCGTGCTGATCCTGTTTTTTGAGTATTTTGGATGATCATAGCGTTCTCTGCGGTAGTGATGGTAGACAATAGCCAGATTCATAACGAATGACCCGCTCACCTGCTGTTGTTCCAGCGTTGTCTTTGATGACAACTTTATAGAAATCTTCAATGTGCTCAATTATGTCCGTGCAAAACATTTTCGTGGCCGGTGATTTTCCATACCCAGCACCAGCAATCGTTACGATGAACAACGACGGAACAGTTATGTACTTGACTCTTGGGCCCATTTTGAATCCAACTTTGCCCGCGATGATTGAAGCTGTGGTTGAGAGCAAACAAGCCAGAACGGCTGGTGGTTTTGATCGGCATGATATAGCCCAGAAATTTAGTGCTTTTGCAATTCTGGGCGGTAAATAATCTTCTACGTTTTGTGGATACCGTTTGAGAGCACGAAGAAAAATTCGGTTCGCTTTTCCTTCAGAAACTGTGGCGAATTTGTGAGAGGCCATGTGCCTTTGCAAATCCAAAATAACAGCAAACTGGTAACAGTTCCGAGTTAGTTTCGAACTGAGCTAGCTACCAAATTTGCTAGGCAAAATTCATGATTCGATTTGATTTGGTGAAGTTGATTGCAACTGCGATCTTAGAATTTCAGACCAGTGAGGGTTAACTGAAACCAAAATACAAACATGAAAACCAAACTCACGTCAAGTCAACACGACACTGCAATGAATTAAGACGGACCATTTCAGACCAGCCGAAACTTTAGATAAACAATGAAACGAACCAGAGCCGTGTCATCGGCCAGGTTAGTGTAGATCTTTACTCTGTCGATATTGTTCCGACCCCCATGATGCATGCAAACTGAAACCAACCTTTTCACGCTGACTGAATAAAACCTTGGAGTTATAACCTGACTTTTGGATATCCTTCGGAATATCTGTTTGAAAGTGCGCTGCACAACGCATCGAGAGCAGCTCAATGAGCCGGATTCTCCGATGCAATCACACTGAGTGGGTCTTAATGTACTCCAGGGTATTTATTTCGCGGATCAGAGCGTATATTTTGGGGTCGACGATGGTGATTGGATCCAACAGATTTTGTTCCATTTCAACAGATAAAATGCCAAATGATTAAAATCAAATCAAGCGCTGAGCTATCAACAAAATATGGCACCTCCGCAGAAAAAGTCAGGTAGTGCAGCTGGAGATGGAACAGAGTGACATTTTTAATGTTGCAAAATCGTGACATTCAGAATTTCAAATTCTTTCCACGCGAAAATTCATACTAGAGTCTCCCACGGAAGTATCTTTGCTAAATCTGAGCTCAAACGGAGTACTGTTACCGTGATTATAGGATGGGTCAGCAAGTGAAATCAGTGGATTCTTGATGCAAATTTTGGCACCAACTTTGAATTTACTTGCAAAATCTTCGAACTGTGAGAAAATGGCTCCTCTAGCTGTACCGGTCGCATCTCTGCAAGTGAAATACAGTCCATCCCCTTCCTTTCCATTGGCTTTCCATGGTCCGATTCTTTGACTCAACACTTCCACGTTCACTTCAACTCTGAACAAAATGGGTGGATGAATGGGTGTGAGGTTGATGTATTGATATCAAGTATGTTTACCCTTTCAATTTACTATCCAACTGGAAAATTGTGATTTTCTTCAGGTCAGGCGTTCCCACAACCAAACGCGTTGGTTCACCGAACTTGCGATCAATCGCATCCTGAAGTTGCTCATCCTGCAGGATAATTTCACTGTCGTGCAGAACCAGTATGGTCCTACAATGATAAATGCACGGATCTGATAGGATATGCACGACAAAATTTCGAAATCAACAGAATCGAAAAACTGACACCCGCCGCTTCAGTATCTTGTAATTGAACAGCGGTTATTTTGCATCGAAAATTAATCCAGATCTTTTAAAACAACAACGGCACTGATGTTTACCCATTTGGACCTGGTCGAAGACTGCTACGACCGACTTTCAGAAGACCAGACTGATAATTCTCAAACATCATACCACTGCCACGTGCGAATTCACATTCTGTAAATTTTCAGTGTTCTGTTAGTTTTCTGTTACCCATGAAAAAATACAGCTAACCTGTAGTCATATGTCGCCAGTCTCGAACAAGTAAAACTGTTCCATCATCATTCTTCCGAGTTGCAATGATATACAGAGTGAATGGACCAGATTTACCCCCAAAAGCGTCCTAATATATATTCTGTCATTTTTGAAGTAACCCATAATTGATGTTTCACCAACCTTCAGCGTGAACTTGTTTTCGAGTTGAGAGATGTGATTCATCAGCTGCACGTTAGAAACAGGTTTTGGCAACATGAGCCCGTTGTTCACCATTTGTTCAGAACATCGACTCATCTTCGTTGAAACAGCAGCTGGAAAAACTTGCCGAACGTCGGACGCACCTTCCGCTCGCGATTGTGCATCAGTAGGAAACGATTTGATCGCGATCACGCACGATTTCTCAGACTCGCTATCAGAATCCAGCCGAGTGCCTTTACGTTTCTGTGAGGCATACTGAACATCTTCATCATCGCTCTCATTTTCGAAAAATTTGGGATCCCCAGCGCTTTCGTCGCCGGAATCAAGCAGAAGTGCGTCGTTCTCTTGTTGTTTCTAGAGTCAAAAATATCGAACGGTCACTCAAGCCAGCAGATCTGATCAAACAAGTTGAAAAACATATGCTCGCTCAACAAACATGACCAAAAATCACTTTCGATATTTCGTCAGATTAAGGATTCAATATCCACATCGCTTCATGCGTTAAGCTAAAAGTAGACATTCTGGTTAAACGTGGAGAAAAAAGACGATGACTAATTATTATTCATGTTTGGGTAAGTCACTCAAGCGAGTCGATCTGATCAACAGTAGCGACAAGCATTTCTCAGATTGAACTGCGTGGGAGGTAGCCCAGTTAAAACTTCTCCGCCAAATTCAAATTACACCTCCAATAGACGTAACGTGCTTCTTTATACGTGGTGTCCATACGTAATACCGGCGGATATGAACGCCAAATCTTTGGCTTTTCGTTTTGTGCCAATTCTTCGCATGTAATAAGCCTGCCGAGAATCGATATTGACATCGTTCAAAATTGGGCAAGATTGACCGATTTTGGAGCGTTATTTTGTACAAGTGAATGATGATTTATATTTTTGAAATTCGGGTAAACCGGGAACCGGGTTTTGCGAAACTATGGGACGGAAAAAGTCAAGCTGCATTGGTATCCCGTTTCCATCACTCGGCTTTGATTTCGGCTAATTGGCTGAACGGTTGCATGAAGACATTGATTATGCTGGTCTTACCCTATAAGTCAAGCTTGACCTATTGACATATTGACCCATTGACCTGTCGGAGTTCTAAGCACTGTTTAATGTTCACTGTTTAATCAGATTAACACAACAAAATTTGCGAAGTTGATACAACAAGCCCCTGTTATCTGGTAGGACTATCTTGCTGAATTATTCACCATAAAAGCATCTTTATGTACATGGCCAGATCTGTAATTTTAATTAAAACCAATTCAAAATCAATGAACTCAATCGGTCTGACCCTGTTCAAAGACTTCAGTCTCCATTTTGGACAAGTGCGACAAAGACTGCACGAGACCTTGCTGGAGATGATCACTCA
Organism: Isohypsibius dastychi; assembly: GCA_034696485.1. NCBI lineage: Eukaryota > Metazoa > Tardigrada > Eutardigrada > Parachela > Isohypsibiidae > Isohypsibius > Isohypsibius dastychi. Next base: position 10,891 of record JAQIWT010000413.1, read on the forward strand.
AGAGACAAGATGGCAGACCATCGATCGGCCGACTGTCACCGCTGTTTTCTCATTTTGACGGAGTTTGGGAGCGGCTATTTGCATTCAGTTTATGAGTAAGATTTCGAACAGTCCAGTTTTATCAGATGCGTTTGAAAATATTGGGTTCTTGTCAAACTTTTTTTGCAAACCTTGTACTAACTAGAACAAGGTTCTTCTCCGGTGGCCAACTTCACTTGCCACAAAAGATTCTTACTGCGATCGGCATAACCACATTACTGTCTCAAAAATTACAACTTACAACTTACACTGGCGTTCAGTTCCCTCAGCGATGAAGATGCTCAGTTTTCACTGATAAACATTTAGATCGGGAAAAGGACTTCTGTGCATCGGCTTAAGAGCTCGAGATTCACATTCAGAATAAGCTGGCTTGTAGAAGTAAGTACCTCTAACAAAACTGGCCAGAATCATCGGAACTTTTTCGAGCCAAAACTGTCCAGGTTTATTAGATGCGTTTGGAAAATTTAGGTTTATGTCAAAAAATTTTTTATATACCTTGTTCCAACTAAAACAAGGCTCTTCTCCGGTGGCCAACTTGACTTGCCACGATAACTTTGTTTTGAACGAGGTTTACTCTGCCGTCGGCATAACTACATTACGGGCTCAAAAAATACAAGTTGATTACAACTTACACTGGCGTTCAGTTCCTGTTCCAAAGCTGCAAGCTTTAACAAGAGCTGTGCTTTGGTTGGTTTTTTTGAAACGGCAGTAGCAGCCGATGCCCGGCGCTTTGTTGGTTGGTCCGATTTTCCGGCAAGCCCACCATCAATAAATTCGACTTCTCCACCTGAGTCGACACTTGCTGTTTCATCAGTTCTGCTCGGCCCAGCAACCAGTTCCGAGGTAGGTCCTCTTTTCAGCGAAAGCTCACTCTTTCTTGAAATTGCAGCAGATCCTCCTTGCGTCACACAAATGCGACTGACGACTGCCTTTTTTCCTCCGTTTTTGCTCATGTTATCGTTGAGAACTATTGCATTCGATGAAGCGGAATTCGATTTGGCATTCCGTTTTCAGTTTCGGAATTCTCCAAAAACACTATTGCAATTTGAAATTATGCAGATTTTCAAGATATCGATTCAATATCTTCGGTATCTTGAGAGTCGGCATAATTCTGAATCGCAATAGCGTGTTTGGAGAATATTCAAAGGATTTTGAAACTGCCGAATCGGTCAGGCTTGGTGTATCTTTAAATCAAGTAAGAATCCAAATGCCAAACCGATTCAGAAAAACCAGCTTTGCTGATTTTTCAAGAGAATGCCAAACTGCCGCTTCACCGGAAATGTTCCGTCAAGTTGATACGAGATTATTAAACTGGAAAGCAAGCTAAAAACCTCAGCAAGCAGACGATCAGCTGCATGAAAAAATGAGCTCGCTTGAATCGATCTTCATGCGCGTAGCAACACTTGACAAGTATGCAGTTAGAACTAACGCTCCGAACCCCAAGAAAAATCACAAACAACTGTGAAATTAACCCACTGGAGCTCCTTGGTCGGGCGGTTCCATAAAGAGCCAAAAGGTCACAGTGATGGATTACGACAAGGTTTCGATGACGAGGACCGGCAATAAAGTTTCAAACCGTTTATTTGGATTGGTCGGTTGGCCCGACCCCCTAGTAGATCTAACCTTAAGCTACACCTCCCATTGACACAATATTCGAAAACAATTCAAAACTCTGAAACCCCCCGGTCTGTTCGACCCCCACCCTCGCCTTGTCTGCCTAACTACGACGTCTACTCATACTGCCCAAATCCTATGCAGCGACGGTGAGCTGTAGGGGAAGCTGCAATATTTCAGTTGACCACGTTGCCTGAATAGGGGGTACGCAAGTGGGCTGGCTTTTCTTATGACCTGAATTCAGAAGGTGCCGTTCTTTTCTACTTTCATCCATATCGGACATTTTCCAGTTCTAAATTTTTTAGTTACTACTGACTTCTTGGTTAAGTGAAGAACTGATGGCTCGAACGGACACTTGATTCGTCAATGCAGTAACTTTGATCTGTTGACTGACTTAAATTACATTCTGCGATTTACCTTTGAGAAGTCGTTCTTTGATGTGTCTATTCAATTTCGTGAATACGGCTTTTTGGGTTTTCTTGCAGTTAGTACTAAAACACCGCTCTTCCAAATCAGCCTTCCCTCTTGTGAAAATGAAATAGATTTGATTAGAGCTGTGGTATCTTCCTGCTCGCTTGCAAAATTGCTGGACTGTATTCTTGAAAATGATAACTCCAGTGTCGGGAAAAACTTTGATGCATCGGATAAACAACGACGGCTCTTTTAAGATACAAAATTGATTGCCAATTAATCCTGCAGCTTGGTGGAGTAATGTCAGTTTGGGACTGTTAACAGAACATTCCCCCAGTTTGAGCATTCCCGATCCGATAATCAAGCTCGCTGCAAACAGAGAATGCTCTGGCAATTCAGTGAAAACCGAACTGGTCAAATGATGGACCATGAGTTTCTCTGATTTTCCAAATTTATTGCAAGCTAACATGCGGAATTGTTGATTCCTGTTGTAGGGCAATGTGTCAATCACACTTTTATTTTTGCTCCCGTGTAATCCCGGTATCGTTTCTTTGTCAGCGGCAAACTTTTGTGCGATTGATCTCATCTGACAGAGACTCTGAATTTCGACATCAGGGCAGATAATGTGAAAACTGCACTTCGTCGTTGAGGAGGATGACAGCACTATCATGTTTTGAGCGCCGTAGTAGTCCGTGACAACTTTCAATACGCGCTGAATCACTTGTGTTTCAACGTAGTCCGTACTATTCTCAGTGATATACTCAATATCGAAGTACAACCTGTACGATGAATGCTCCAAGAGAACTTCGTAGAAATGTGCAGTGAGGCAATATTTGAATCTGATCATTTCGTGCATTTGTGGAACCGAAAAAATGAGAAACTTCCTTTTTCGCTCGTTGTTATATTCATATGCGAATAGCCTATCCTCTGGACGATTCTCTCGTAATAAATGACTAATAGCCTCTGCTTGATTGTGAAACCAACAAACACGCTCAGCTTCCATGATATCAAATGAAATACAGGCTCGGGTAGCAAATATGCACATATTTGGTGAATGATGGACTGGTTTGCTTGGTTACATCGATTTATGTAGCGAATGAAGATCCAAATTTATTCGCAAGTTCAAGAATCTAATTTTAGACAGAGGCTGATACGTTTCCTCCGCAAATTACAGCCCACCCCTCAGCATTTGGTTGTATGTGATAGATGTGCAAGGTGTGCTGTGAATTTTGGAGCACACGCAAAATTATTTCTGTTTGGATTCATTCATACCTTTCCCTGCTCCGCTGTTGGAAATGCTCCACCCTGTTCAAAGACTTAAGTCTCCACTGTCAACAAGTGCGACAAAGACGGCAGGAGACATTGATGGAAATTAACACTCAGAAGGGAAGAGGGCAGACAACCGATTGTGCGACTGTCAAGCTGTCTGTCTCAAGTTGATGGAGTTGGGCGCCGATTAGCTGACTGATTATGAGAAAAATTTTGAACAGGCGTTTCTGGCCGGAACCCTCCAGTTATATTATGTGCTTGGTTTTTCAGCAAAAATCAGCAACATTTTAGGGTTTGATAACCGAGTATATTGGCAAAACAAAGCAGCTGATCAAAGCTGAAAATAAGCGTCTGCAGCAGTATTTGGATAAGTCGACCAAAGCATGATTGGATAAGATTATTGATGAAGAGTTAATTCAGAGGAATATGGACGTCCTGGGAGATTCACCCGATTGGACGTAGTACGTACTTGCTTCCTATAAGTTTTCCTTCAAGGTTGCGCATAATTTCCTCGGAGTGATTTTTTGAGAAATAACGACATTAACTTAATGCAGAATGCAAATTGCAGTCCAAATTCCAGTAATTTTTTCTTATTACAGAAGTGATACAACGCAGGATAGCCAAGTACCAAGTACACCAAGCCGAGTACACATGCCAAGTACACATAGCACGCTGTATGATCTCAAGATGATGGTTAGATTCATTTATTGAATGTTCTGTGGTGTCGACCATTGTTGGGTCGTCCCTTTGGGACCACTGCTCCTGCTGCGTTCAGATAGAAAAGTTCGTTCCTGTGAATCCTTACGTTGTCTTCTCCAATCTGGACGCGTGACACTCGCTTTTTTGACGAAGAAATTTTGGGACAGATTTTGTGAACCGTTTCAAGGGGCTGTATATTCGGTATTTTACCAGCCAGAAAATAATCCTGGACAGTCTCAAGGCAGGACTTGATGGAACAGAATTGAGCTGCTCCGAATGAAGAGGCAGTCGATGCAATTGTCTTGCATACATCAGATGACGCTGCGAAGCGTTGCCCTAATTTAGAATAGGTATGCTTGTGAGGAAAATCTGGAGTTGTCGTAATTTTGAGGCTGAGCTCATCGTGGTCAATCCCACTGCCGAGCACATTTTCGTCGCTCTTGCACTCATCGAACATCTCTTCATCGGTTAGACCTCTGACTGCTGCTCTCATTATGCATAATGGTACGTCCATTGTACAGTTTTCCATAGACGTCCTTCTATGCCATTTTTGCAAGTTGTCACGAATGTCAAATAAACTCAAGCCTAGATTTTCTCTGACTTTCATGATATGGCGGCAGGTCAAACCGAATGAGCAGTTGATATAACAGGAACAATCGAACGAATCCTCAAACAGAAAAACAACGTACGATGCTCCCACCCTCAATTCGACGTCCCAGTCGACTTCAGAAGTTCTCGTGACCACAAGATCCTGGCTTACGAATTGTTCGCATTGTTTGTTGATGATCTGACAGGCAAATCTGGTGAGAATTTTACCAGATTCTGCAGCGACAATAGGTAACGCTGCACCGTGGATCACAAGATTCTTCCCTTCATTGACATAATCCTGATAATTTCCCAGCACAGCCTTGTAACTCAGCATTTCTAAAATAATCTCAACGCATTCTCCGAGATGATATTTTTTTCCACAGCTTGCACCATTAGCTCTCATTGCCAGTTTCAAGAACAAGAAAAATCGTTCGATACGATTTGTTGTGATGTTGCCAAAAGTTCGCATATGTGAGCGAAAAGCCATTACCCACTGTTGTTTGATGGGCATCCAGTTCTTGTTATAGTAGCTAAAAAATTCTTCCGATGACTGTATTCCAAGCTGTATCTCGTTGGCGAAATAGGTATCCTGATCGTGGGAGTAAAGCACTTTTCTGAAACATGAAAGTACTTCTTGTTTTTCATCACTGGAACAGCGCTCTTTAGCAATTCGAGTTTTCACAGCCTTTATAACGTGGAACGCGCACAGTAAAATCTCTGTTTGTGCAAACGCTTCTTGAAGTATTTGGAGCTGTGTGAAGTCTTTGTCGACAAATATTGCACATACGGACGCCCATGTATCGTTATTTTCTTTAAACTTTTCAAAAAAAGAACCCAAAATCATGGAAGTTTCTCTCCTCATAAATCCAAGTGCATACGGAATGCCGAAACCGTTTTGATCCTGCCCGAGTATACTACGGCAATTTCAGTATTAATACAGACAAGTTTTGGTGAAATAAATTTGTACCAGTAGAGCGAGAAGTTCTCAATATTGATTCTGTATGTGCTGTCGATAAATAACACTTCTCCGTGCTTGACAAAATCTGCTTTCATCTTGCTTGTTTGTAAGAACAAGAGTTGGAGCTGTCCATTTGCATTATTTTTGTCGATAATGATAGTGCATCCGCTATCTTTCTTCTTGTGGTTTCTCAAAATTTCCAACAGATGATCTTCGTGAGACTTCTCACAGCCGCCTGATTTTCTGAAGCGTGCCGATAAATTGTAGATGTCTTTAGTTGTGATTAGCCCTGGCATTTTCGATCTGGTGCGTAACAGATTGAGATGTGTGGAAATCTTTCTAACTGGTGTACCCAGTTTCATCAAATGAAGACATTCGTCTTTTTCACCAGAAGACATCGCTCGATTTTCCGGGTAAAAAGCAGCGATATGTAGTGCAACTGTATGGCCCCTGTGCTCACAAATACGGCTCATCTCCATCAGGTACATTCGATTACCTCGAAGCTTCAGAACCAATATCACCGGACATCCAGTTTTGATTGTGCTCTGAAATTTGCGTTTTTGATTTTTTTCTGAAGTTTTCGTATTTTTGTAATTTCCTCCATGTTTGCATCTCATCCTGAGGGATGAATTCGGAAAGATGTCATGTTGAGGATGTGAATGTGCAGTACGTGGCTGTCCAGAGGGTATAATGAACAACTGGCCACTTGCAATGCCAAAAGCACGAACCGCAATTAGCGCTTCTTTCTGCGAGCTGAACCACTGGCCAACTTTCATTGTAAAAGATGCAAACAATCAGGCACGATGAATTAGACAAACCCATATGAATTTGCATCAGGTCATGATACGTTACTGCCAGGCAACCAGCAACTGATCAAGCATAAACCGCTACCGATATTCCAAATAGCACTGTGGCTCGAGGTCAGCCTCAGAGAGCAACCATATCACGTGACGAAATTTTGTTGGTCAATAAAGACCAACAAGTGACAACTGAGGACCACGCTACACTTCAGATTATACTGCCCCTTGAGACGAATAACGATAATCACGCGTCCAGTTCGAAAAAAACAACGAACCGATAAACAGAAACGAACTTTTTCATCTGGCTGTGGCAGAAACAGTTGTCTCAGAAGGTCGCACCAATAACGGTCGACACAACAAGAGATTAACAGATGAACCTTAATTTGTCGAATTCAACGGAGAAAAATCGCAAATAAATTTGCAGCTTTCAACTTTTGTCCAGATATCACGACATGTTTTTCGGCCCGAAATTTGAGATCCTTTTAGAAAGAAGTTAGTTTTCCAGTCGGCAGATAAGAAAATAAAACAACGATCTGTAACTTGGAAAGAAAAGATGTATCGAAACCACTGTGTTCAAACTCGTACTTAAGTATCGAGATCGAGTTCACCAGTTCACCGGTTCGCGATGAAAAAGCATGAAATCGAAACGAGCATGCTTTGACTCGTATCAAAGATCAAGTTCACAATTTCCCATGCTCGAGGTAAGATAGATCACGATAGATCACTTCACTTTGCGTCAAAATTTTCTGCATCAATAATTCCACATTAGCTTTCGGAAACAATCGCCAAGTCTCAAGAAAAGGGGCCCTCCCCGACCCCAGGGAGAAATATAACCAAGGAGGGTAACAAAAAAAAAACACTTGATATTCACTTTTCTGAAGTATTCTGGCGCAAAGGACTGTCTGATACCCAAACATGACTTGTCTTGCAATATTCTGAGTGTGATGAGACAAAACATGATAACCCCCAAAAACTCACCCAGGAAGACACTACGGAGAAAATAAGCATGATTCACTCTAGTAATCCCTCCTCGTTATTTCCTCTAAGCTCACTTCAGCATTCGCCATTTTTTAAAGGATTAAAAAGACAGGTAAAAACACGAGTCAGATTACTTTATAATAATTATCTCACAGTCACTGGTCTCGATCTACTGTAGAAAATACAAATGTTTCGAACGGAGAACTTGTGAGGAGATATGTCCTGAAATTGTAGGAGTTATTTTGAGGAGATATGGTCAGAGGTTATATGTCCATGAGGAGGAGGAGATCTCGTACTGAAGAGGAGGAGGAGGAAGAGGAGGAGGATGTGAGGGAGCAGTTCGCTCACAAGTAGATATATACCTAGCCGGTTACACAACAATTATTGCGGGTGCTGGCAAAACGGTACTAATAAGCTGATTTATCGAAATCGGTTATAGCAATGTTTTTTTATCTCAACTGGTAAATGATGCCACGCAGCTTATTCTCCATTTTTCTGTTTACAATGGTCAGTGCAGATGCTTTTGTGACAACCGGCAATCGAAAAGGGAGACTACTCAGAAAACAGGACACTCAGAAATCAGAAAGTTCTTCTGAAACTGACGTCGACTTGAATTATGTTGTTCTATGCTTTTCAATGCCGCTGATTTAGCACATTCATCACAACGTTTTGGCTGAATCGAAAACATTTTTTAGCCACATTCTGCCACTTTTTGTTGAGGCATCTAGCTTCGAATTAAACAAAACTCCAGGTACATAGCAAATTTACGAAGAATGAGAGTACTCAAGTGATTACCAAATTTATGGGTACAATTTTAATATTTACAATATGTTTTTTTATTGAAGCAGACTTCTGTGGTATTCAACGTAAAAAACTTCACAACGTGAACTTGATTTTACAGGAGTGAACTTGTATTTTGGTACTTTGGCTGTAGTCGAAAAGTGCTTCGGCTGTAGCCAAAAACCGGTCCGGCTGCAGCCGAAAGTTCTTTCGGCCGGCTGATGGCACCAATAGCCGCCATGAGCGCGGTTTGATTTAAATAATTTTAGGAGACTGGTAGACCTGACTGAGGTCAGGAGTCATAAGCAATCTTTCCAATATTTTTTGATTCTTTCGGGGATTCTGTGTTTCATATATCGTTGCACTCGAGCGGTATTTTCGATGATTGACAAGACTTTTTCGGAACGAACCAACGGTATAACCTAGGCTGTTACCAGTTTCGCATTCGCTGCTATTTATCTGCGAAGTCTGATTTTTCTTGTTCTAATCCAGAGAAATTTGGTGATTCTTCTAACGCTGACGCTGACCAGAATGATAAACGACTTGAGCTATGATCATCCTGTGAAGATATGGACAACGTAATATCAGCGAGAACTGCTGCGGTGAGATTCAAAATTGATGACGCTAGGTGGAAAAAGAATCACGAGATGTCACTCAATGTGATTTTGAAGAGTGGGTCGAAAAGGTCACCACTTTGAATCGCCGTTACATGGACCAGTTTGAAATTTGCCGGTATATTTGTAAGCACTTCGGCAACATTCTCCTGATTCTCCATGAACTCAACATGTTCTACATCCTCGGTACAATGATCGTAATAGTTACAAGCTCAAAGGGTAAACGGACACTTGGATTAAAATCCGAAAATTGCGAGGTGCTCCATGTTCTTATCATTTACGACACAGATTTTAATCCCTTCATCGCTCACGAAGGAGTATGATTTGTGTTTAAAAGCAAAATTAGCTAAATTCAGCGGCAAAATTTAACAATTTCGAATTAGGGCAAGAGTTTGTTTGGAGCACTGTGCAAGCTTGAAGGGATTCTGGACATCGCGGAGCGATCGTCTCCGCAACCACTTTCATAAGAGGTAACTCTGGACACATCAGGTCAACTTGACCAAAAACAGATTTTCACAAGAATGCTTGCTAAATGAGTAGCCTAAAGAGTTTCTTCAGCTGTATCGGGATCAACCCATATTTCATAATCCAGCTGGATTTAAAACGGTACTCTGTCGTCACGGTAAGTAATTATTGCGAACTTGCAAACTTCTGAAATAAAAATGCCTGTGCAACAAGCGATCTAGCGATCTGCTCGACTTGAAAAAGAAATGCCTGTGCAACAAGTGATCTAGCGATCTGCTCCACCTGAAAAAGAGATGCCTGTGCAACAAGCGATCTAGCGATCTGCTCAATTTGAAAAAGGAATGGATGTGCAACGAGCGATCTAGCGATCTAGCGATCTGCCCGACTTGAAAAAGAAATGTCTGTGCAACAAGCGATCTAGCGATCTGCTCGACCTGAAAAAGAGATGCCTGTGCAACAAGCGATCTAGCGATCTGCTCAATTTGAAAAAGGAATGTGCAACGAGCGATCTAGCGATCTAGCGATCTGCTTGACTTGAAAAAGAAATGCCTGTGTAACAAGCGATCTAGCAATCTGCTCGACTTGAAAAAGAAATGCGATCCAGCAATCCAGCAATCTGCCCGATTTATTAAGGAATACAGCTTACAGCTAGCGATATTGCGATCTTCACGGTGCAATGCCTCTTCACCAATGCAAACACGGTCGTGCTTGAAGTAAAGACTCCGCAAATTTCGTTAGACATAAAGAACCAATAGACCGCTCTGACATACGGTTTGTTGTGGTTTGATTGATTGTTGTTGTTTGATTTGCGCTGCGTTCCCCGTGTTGATTCATCGTTGAATA
>JAQIWT010000414.1:0-20938 GCA_034696485.1 Isohypsibius dastychi
CAAAGAATCCCATTGTGGCATGGGGAGGTGGGTTCTTCAGGATCACCACGGACTACGTTGCAACAGTGAGTCAACAAGGTACATCATTTCTCCAGGGAATGAGTAGCGACACTTTATTTGCAGATGATCGGTCTGCTGCTGACGTATTCTTTGCTAATCTATCAAACACGGGAATCCAAAAGCGAGGTGCAGGAGCTATCGAGTAGCTTTCAGCGAGAACTGCAATCCATTGAGATCCGTCTTGTCGAATTGAGAGAACTCATGGCAAACAAGTCAACAACTCTGTGATGCGGTACTTCCGAGAAACTTCGAGAGCCATGTACTAATCGACCGCTTATAGCGCTGGATTCTCGTGAACTTCTACCCGCAAGCAAACCATATCATCCCGCTTTCGTCTACTTTTTTACTGAAACCACTGAACTATCGAACTGATTTTATTACCGCTGCTTCCATTGTTTACATAGCATCAGCTACACAAAGAAAAACATCATGAATTTTTTTTCCCCGATGTAGCCCAACGTGGTGATGCGACGCCGAAAATTATACTGAGTTTCGAGAGGGGATAGTGGGACAGTAATTTTTACTGGTACATATGTATTCTAGATAATTTTGTGAGTACTGTACACAGATTCACAGGCCATAATGAGAGTGGTTCAGCCGTGAGCAGTTCATGGCCCTTTCGAATCTGTCTGGGACCTTGGCTCTGGAGGACATTTTGCGGCTTAAGTGCTGGCGGTTTGTTTAGAGAACGAACGCAGTGTAGAATTGTGTCACTATCCAATATTCTGCCCATCTGGGTGGCAGATATCTGTGACATCTACTCCATTGCTGTCGGTGTAAATCGCTGTGCACGAAAAACATCCAGAAACAGGGTCAATCTGAAAATACCGAGGGCATTAGGTCTAGACGTCAGGCGTGCTTTCTCCATTCATGTCTTACATTGTCACAAGAACTGTACACGGGCGGCCCATGCAAATATTGAACCCACAAATGGAGGGCGGACATGGGAAACCTGGAGCACGCAATCGTTATATTACAGTGGTGTTATTCCTCGTTAGCTACTGATGGCCCGTCCTATGGCTAGCAATTCTATTGAGAGGAGATTTAATATTCAAGGCCTGGATTCCATCATTAAGAAACGGCCACACGTCTTGCTACATGTATAAATCGACCTCTCGCAATCAGGCGAAACTGCCTATTGGGAGCGGAGACCCATCCACTGCGCTTACTTAGGTACATACATACTCAGAATTTACAGGGTTCATTTAGATCATCTCTCACCCGTTGTTGTAATCGATGCTGTTGTGGCGTTCCCATACAGGTTCTGCATGGATGCTGCATGGATCAATGGCAACAGTGTAAGAACGACTATCATATACATGCTCCGTGCTCACCCGATAAAAGCAGTCGTTTGAACTTTGATTTCAGCAGGTTTGAAACTGGAAGTTCAAATTGGTGGATATATTACCTGCTTATGTTGCTTCGAAAAACAATTTTGGTGTCATCGAGCTCAAAGCTTCTGCATGTAACAAACGAGATATGACTTGGAAATTTTGATCTGAGAATACCATGTCGGCATCCACTTTTTATTTCCGAGGATCTTCATACTCCCCCCACGCCACCGTGCAGTATGGGGAACATGACAACAACTGCACGATTCATCGCTAGTCAATGCATTGATAAAACACCCTGCCCTTCCGGTATATCCGGCTTGCTGAAGCGGGTTGCTTTAGAATACATGCTGCAAAAGTGTTTGAGAAACATACCTTCGGCAAACACTTTTTGTAGCTCCCTGCCAAAAAACCCTGCCGCACACCTGCGTTTGACGATTCGACATCAGTTGTGGATGGCCTGAGGCAGGTGTTCGGAAGGTGATGGCTAAAAGAGATTCCACAACCATCCAAGTGGCATGTAATCGCGAAAGATATCAAAAAGATAAACCTGCTTCAAACCTGGTTTTCGTTCCACTAACAACCTGCTTTTGTATAGGCGGCGTGTGTGCTTTAGAGCAGTTATTTTTCACGTCATTCTTCTCCAGTTTTTTTATTGATGATACGATTAGCACCGATCGAGAATGAAAATTAAACACAGAACATTTCGTTCTCAAATCAACTTTGGTCAACTTCAAACAAATGATTTCTTCTGTGAAAGAGGAACATACGGCCAGAGGTCAACTTCAAACAAATGATTTTGCCAGCTGCAAAAAAGAAAAATATTTCCAAAGGTCAACTTCAAACATTGGCAATCAACAAACAACAATAAAATATCAAATAACAATTACGAATTTATGGAATGAATATGGGAGCTTTGGTCCTGGAACAGATCACAAACATTTGGCAACAGACCTGATCGGGATCAGAGATGAAAGGATGGACGGGTTAAATAACTGGAGAACATCAGATGAGGATGAGCTAACAAATCGAGAACGTTTGTGTTCACTTCTTTTTCCCGAGAGCTCGGGAGCTGTGGCGACGTTTAGCAACTTGAATCTGAATTCGTGCAGCTGGAACCGCAGCTGGAACTGCAGCTTCCTCGTCTTCGTCCGTCGTGAAAATGTCGTCATCGAGTTCCTCGCTGTCCGGATGAATAAGCAAACATGTAGAATCATCTTCATCTATCTCTTCGTCTTCCTCCAACGGTTCCATACCCGGCGGGAAACGTTGCTTTTCATGGTCCCACATACGCTCATAATGCTCGCCGGTTCGTTTGTTACGGACTGGACAGAATGAAAGGGATCCATTTTCGTGCTCGATGAAATAATAAAGCAAGCTTCGAGAGTCCCGAGCCCAAAATTGTCCCGAACATGTGCTGATCTGCCAAACATATTGACGGCTGCTCTTCACGAAGACGAATCGACGACCAATGCGTTTCATGTCTGCCGGTCCTGCGACAAAACCCTGGAAAAATAATACAATTACAGTAGGTTCTTTGATCAGAATATTTAGTTTGATATCGGCGAACCGAGTTCCAATAAAATACCGCTTTCAGGTAAAGAAATATTCACCGAAAACTTCCAATCTATTTTAGATGCATACCGAAGTTATTTCATATTTTAACAGGAACGAATGCTAGAAATATAATTTACAACTACAAAAATATTTCACATACCGTCTGGAAATATTTGACTTTGCGAAGCTGGAAATCACGTTTGAACATTCCAGTCCAAGTTGCTTCCGGCCCGAAAATGCCACCGCATGGTTCTTCTTCTACTTGATGAATTCCCTGATAAGTTTTCGCTTTAATCTGGGCCAATGTAGTTGGATGAGTCGGTGTCATCATAAGGAGTCGGCGCAACACAAAGAACTCTGGACCAGTCAATAAATCGGTGCGGATATCGCGCATCACTTTTGGCGGCTGATTTAGTTCCAATAACCATGGTACTGTGTCTGCTTGACGGGTGCAGAAACTCTGGGAATGTCCACAATAATATCCGACGAGGTCTGATCCGGTCGACTTGAGCTGGGAAAACGGTACACTTGGTTTGTTTATAAATTGAAGATGCAGTACTCTCGATTACCTGGAAAATCATGCCTCCATTGTGCATGACATATACTGTTTCCGCCTTGTCCTCCTTCCACAAAAGTCCTTCACCAGTACGAATCACTCCTTCGATTTTCAGACGATATGAATGTGCCATCGTGTGTTCCACACTTTCTTGCGTGAAAACGACATTGTACCAAACATGAATCCAAGTCTCTGTCAGCCAGTTCATTTGGTTCTCAGTCCGGTTCGGAATAGAATCTACTAAGAACATAAGATGAGCGGCATAAATAATAATAAATATTGAAATACAGAAGAAGCTAAGCTGCAAAACGGTATTACAGAAGAATCAAGCTACTTACAGTTTTCTGGAACGGGAACGACCTTTTCACTGCTTGTTTCCAGCATCATATTTGCAACAGCAGCTAAGTAGACAGCTGAAAAGCCTGTGATATGATCTGGGGCGATCAGCATCGGTCGTCTCCTCTGTCGGAGATCCCAATTATACCGGAAGTTCCAATTTCCCCGCTGAACGGCTTTGAGGATATTCATTTCCACCTGGGCAGTCACAAAATATCAAAACCACATCGACAAGCAATATGTCGATATCATACCTGCATCACCAAATTTCCGGAGCATCTTAATTCATCGGGGTCCTGCTGATAAAGCACACGGAAGAGCCAAGTTCTGCCAACGAGCAAATGTTTCCCCGTTTTCATCGACTTTGGATCACGAACTTCTTGCAGATTATCGGGAATAGCTTGTCCGATCACAGGTAACCCACAGAAGATTTCAATGATGTATTTGTCGCCGTTCCATTCAAGGTCGAATGCAGTGTCCGACCGATCAACATAATTTTCTCGCCGAGTTTGAACGGATTGTCTTGAGTAATTACCACTACCGGTGATCGTCCACGCACCGGAAGAGTCCACGCTGACGTTGCCAAGTCGCATGGTATTTTGCGACATTGAAGAAATCGAATTTGAGACAGAAGAACTCCAAGAACCCACGTAAAACCTCGAACAGCACACCGGTATTTGAAAAACATGAACTGTGAATTTTGCTGACTTCCAAAAGCACATGTGCGCGTTATTGACCGGCGGACGTCTAAATGGAGGGGTTCGAGATCTAAGCGGCGGTAGACCCTAGTGCAGCCTTCTTACCTGGGGAAAACCATGACGTCATGGCTTTTCCCCGCAGCATGCCAGTTGGAGTGTGGTAAAAGATATTTCAGCAGTTGCCATTTTGCCAGATTGAAATCAGCACAATTCTCCTCGAGTATTCATCGGTCTCTTTATTTGATAGTCAACTCTTCTTTTCGTACTTCTTGTATCAAGTGAGGATTTCGGGAGCAGTATTCATCAGCTTCAACTTCAACTTCTGCCAAACTCCACTACGAAGCAAAAATGGCGCAACCATCCAGTGTCCCACTTCCTCAGATTTTTGCTGAGCGGATGACCCAGTTTGGAATGGTCATTAACCATGGAGGATCCCTGGAACTGGATTGCCGTGATGTTCCAGTTCTTGCATCGGATGGCATCTCCAGCAGCAGCAAAACCAAGCTTATGTTCCGTTATTGCCCTGCACAGGTATGTGTTTTATTTTTCGGAATGTTCATATCTTCGCTTTGCTGTGCCCTCATGATATTTCCTGTGTAGATATCCAACGAGACACTGACTACAATTTTCGGAGGATATGGAGAGCTTAAGGAAGACGCCAAAGTTGTGGAAAATCCTCTGACACGTGAGTGTTGTTATTTTGCAGCTTGACATGGAATTTATTCGACCGGAAGTGTTATTCTTGTTATTCAATGTTATTCTTGTTCATTTTGCAGATGAACGAAAAGGCTATGGATTTGTCGAATATGTACATGAAGCTGATGCCAGAAAAGCGCAGGCGGAAGTTGATGGCATGCAGCTTCTGAATAATCGTCTGAAGGTAAGATGCGCATGTATGCTGAAAATTTCGAAGGCTGATTCTGGTTTTTAGGTGTACTTTGCCAAACCCCAGAATCAGATTGAGAGACGAGGGTGCTTGTATGTGGACAATCTACCTGCTTCGTGGTCCATCGAGGATGTCTACCAGTATTTTCACTTCATGGGACCGCTCGTTTCCATCAAGCTACTCCTGGATGAATCTCGTAAGTTCGATTTGTTTCAATTATCGCAATTTGATATTACGCAGATTTCAGAATTTTTGAATTTTTGAACTGCGTATTATTCGATTTTTAAATTATCGAAATGTGAAACGCTTGTCGAAGTGTGCTTTGGTGTTGGTGTTTGTATTTGGATTTTTCTCGTTCAAGGTTGCCAAACTGGGAAGGGATTTGTGCGATATGCACGAGAGGACCACGCCAGATTTGTGATCCAGAACATCAACGGGTACATTATGGCGCCCGGAAATCAGCCATTGATTGTTCAAAAGGCAACCACCGGAAGAGGCAAGAGACGACAACCAGCTTCATTGGTTTCTGCGCTTGGAAATGCCAACATTCCATCAGCCAACATTCCATCAGCCAACATTCCATCAGCCAACATTCCAGCAGCCAACATTCCAGCAGCCAACATTCCAGCAGCCAACATTCCAGCAGCCGTTGCACCACCACAGCAAGAATGGTCATTGTTCATCGGGAATATTATTGCTGGGGTAACAAAAGTGGAACTGAAGGCATTGTTGCAGCCAGCGGAGTTCCCATTTGAGTTGCATGTGAGTGAACAATGCACAAACAGGCAGCTTTCGGTTGTATCATTCATCTTTTGTCAGGTTACCAAGATTGGAACTTCCGGTTCACCTGGATTTGGCTTTCTCAATTTATCAAGTTCCGAGGTTGCTTTCATGTGCTGGACTCGTCTGAACGGATATGAGATACGACCTGGGAAATTCCTGCGTGTTTCTCCAAAAGTGTAATCGTGGGATTTGATGCTCGGATTTTTTATCGGCTTAAATCAGTTTTGCTTCTTTCACCTGGAGGATCTGTATTTTTCGTGGCAAACTGTTTTTCTACTTTTGTTGATTTTGCGCGATGTGATTTTTCATTTTTGACTTTGCATTTGATTTTGCGCGATGTGATTTTTCATTTTTGACTGTGCATTTGATTGATTGATTTTGAGCCATATTAAATGTAGTGCAATGAGAAAGATGGTCGGTTTTTTTGCATCATTCTCTTGGAGTAATTTCAGGCGGTGGCGTCGGGTCTATATACAGCTGTGGCCTGTGATAGTATGTACAAGACCACATGGGGGTGGGGGCGGTAGTTTAACTAAACAGTCAGGTATCGTGTGCCACTGTTACTGGCTGTACTCTCGCTTGAAACGAGAAACCACAACAAACAG
Organism: Isohypsibius dastychi; assembly: GCA_034696485.1. Classification (NCBI taxonomy): domain Eukaryota; kingdom Metazoa; phylum Tardigrada; class Eutardigrada; order Parachela; family Isohypsibiidae; genus Isohypsibius; species Isohypsibius dastychi. Next base: position 6,813 of record JAQIWT010000414.1, read on the forward strand.
TCTCATTTCGAATGTCACGAAACGCGGAATACAAGTTGAGGCGTTTTTGTGCCAATGTGGACTTGCGAGGATTTCAAGTGGGTGATGCAGTCCCGGAAGATGGCCATCTCGATGAGAATGAAGGGGATTCTACGCATGCTTATTCGGATCTCGACGGGGCACCTCAAAGTCCACCTGAGCCAGAACCAGAACCCGATGACGATGCAACTGCTCTGTTTGCTGGAGCTCAGTTTTCAAAAGCAGAAACTGATCTGAAGTTACTGCAATTTGCAGAACGCCATCGGCTATCTAATATTGCAATAGGAGATCTCATCGAACTTGTTGGCACGGTTTTGCCTCAGCCTAATAACATGACGAATTCGCGATATTTACTGGAGAAGCCTCTCAGCGCACATATACCGGACTGTCGAAGAGAAAAATTTTGCACGGTCCACGATATCATAATTGATGATGATACCTGCATTGCGTGCCAAACAGCAGTCGACACCGACCTTATTTCTCGGGAGCAGATGGAATCACGTGAACAAGTAAATTCATTTGGAGAACCCGGTCCTTGAATATTTCACATCTATTTGTATCCGTTCTAGGTCTTTTTTACCTGGAGCATCGAGGACCATCTAAAGAGTCTATTCAATCTGCGCGAGTTTCGGGAGCTTCTGGGATCAAAACCTCTGAACCGACTTGATATTATGGACGGGCTTCTCTTCAAACGCCGTGATTTCTGTCAGTACCACGATGTTTCGCTTTCATTTTTTATCGACGGCGCTGCCCTTCATGAAAATTCCAGGATGAACACCATGTGGGTTGTGTGGGCATTCGTAAACAATATTCCTCTGAAGGATCGTCAAAGATTCGGGTTCATGGTGTCGATGTGCCTATCATGGAAACAAACATCCCCGGATATCCTGTATCAATCGGCGGTTTCTGAACTTGTTTCGGCGTATATGCAAGGTGGCTTTGAAATCCATGGAAGGCGACGAAGGATCGAGCTACTGGCGGTTCTTGCAGATTCGCCGGCAAAATGCAAGAGTCAAGGGATCGCCCAGTTCAACGGCAAATTTCACAGCTGCGGATCATGTGAAATTTCAGGAAAACAGCTGGGACGCGTTATTGTTTTCCCGTATAACGGAGAAGAGGCACCGCTGCGTACCCACGCGAGCATCGTGGCTTATAACGAGCAGAGACTTGTTGGACTACACCATCCAAACGAAATTTACAGAAGATATATCCGGCAATTTGGTTTTCGGGGTGTGAAGCGCCTAAGTGAATTAGCTAGACTCGGTAAGTTTGACTTGTGAAAAATGAAATCCGATTTCAGCACTGAGCTAATAAGTTTTGTCTTAGGGAGGACGTTCGACATTATACGTGGTCATCCATCTGATTCAATGCATATCATAAAAAATGTGATGGGCACATTTCTATCTGTTCTTCTTACGGTGCCTCTTCGCTCTATGCCACTTCATGAGATACGAGTAGCCGACAAGCGACCAAAAAAGAGAGTTATCTTCGACGAGGAAACCATTGCTCTTATCGATTCGTTTTTCCACGAGGTCTCCTATCCGGGAAGCGTAAACCGGTATGCATTATATCAAATATTCAGTCTGATTTTGTTCCGAAAATTATCTTGAATAGACGCCCACGTGACGAAATTCTCAGATTTGGGGATCACAAAGCGTCCGAGAACCTCAATATGCTATTAGTGAATTTCGCATTTCTCTCAGCCGAGAATTCGACACTGCGTCGCCGGATTGACCACGAGATCTTACATCTTATTCGGACCCTCTGTGGATTTTTTAACATTTTATTCGCCGACCGATTTGATGAGGCATTGGGATTTATTGAACCGGTCATCGAGATGAATCGTCGTGCTGACCTTGCTGACATGTTGATTCGTGATTTTCTCATGGTGGCAACCAGAGTCTTAGGCGAGAAATATATGGTAAATCTAAACAACATTAATGCAAGCCGTTTAAAGTTGTAATGAATTTATTGATTGCAGACCTCGAATTTTCATGCCATGTTACATTTACCAAACGTCTATCGTGATCTGGGCCCGTTGTATGGAACAGCAAATTTTATCGCAGAAGATTTTCTGCGAATTCTCACTGGCATACCCAAAGGAAGCGTCAGAGTTGACTCTGAAATTGTTAATAAGTGGAGCCGGAAACAAGCCATCATGCGAATCAGTCAACCGCATGAAAAAAAGAAATCCGTGTCGCTTTTAGGTGCTGGTCAGCAACTACTTCATAACGAGATTGACGCCGACTTGAGAGAACTCATCACTGAATATGCCACGGATAGAGCTCTGCACATCGGCGGGTGGTATCGACGAGCCATGACCAGTAAAGGGTATCGCGTGGATAGCCTTTTTGTTGCTGAGAAATCAGACACCCCACGTCATAATTCGTACTGGACACTCAAAGAACCGGACAAAATCATCGAAGTTCACGGTACCCTGAGGACCACTGCGAAGACCGGAGAAGAAATCGTGCTAGTCTTTGGCTACGAACGTTTGCGTACAGTTGCCGAATTCAAGTGGAAGGCGCTTGACGGGAACGGAGAAAAAACTTGGCACACATTGGATTATCCCCGACTGTATTTATCGGACAGTAATCCAAAACGCATAAAACGACTTCCCATCATAGCCGAATTCACCAGATTGTGCCAGCCATTGTTCTGGCTTCGTAAGAATCCTCTCTCTGCAGTAAGATTCGCCGAAAAGACATTTACTATGCCACACGACTGACGGGAAAACAGAAAACTTCTGGCCATGATTTTAATCAGTTGTTATCCTCCCGTTTTTCATTGTTGAACCGTTGAACCGTACGGACTTTTGGCGATTAAATGACTGGAAAAATTCACTCTGTTAGTAAAATATTGTGAAGAAATAAACCTCCGGAAACAGGGAAATCAGATATCAATCAAACAGCTGCGTAGGTTTCATTTCCGGTGCCAAAGTCTCAGTATCGCTGTCGCTGTCTGCGATCAATGTTAAATCAATAACAGGAGGAGCTGCGCATAAGTCTATCCCGGGGATAATGCCGACAGGTTTGGAAGCAGCTTTCTTGCTAGGTTTCGCATTCTTGCTCTTTCCTCCCGTTTGTCTCCTTGGCGCATTTCGCTCATGACGCTTCACCGGGATAACACGTCGCTTGAAATCGATATCCAGATTGATTCCACCTTTCTTGGTTTTGAGCTGGGCGGGTCCGTTTTTTTTGGGAGAGTTCAAGGCACGGGCTACTTGAGAACAACTCATCAATTCTGGATAAATGTCTTGATCACCGATGCGTCCTAGGGTCACAGGAATATCCGTATCCAAAGGAAAAAAATATTTGGTGATGCGAGGCTGTCCTTTATGAATTCCTCTGGCTGCTGCGCGTCTGAGTTTCAGCTCTCTTGGACAAACTCCGTCGACTTCCGGCTGAGTGTCCGCGATCAACAACGGGTACAACTTATCGAAGCGATTATTGGATGTCTTCTCCATGTAAGATGTCTCGTGTGATTGCTGAAAACAATGAAATGAATAATTAAGATTATTCGTTATTTCCATAAAAACTCACAGACGCCATGGAGTGAGACTCGAATTCCCGAAAAGGTAAACCACAAATAATAAAAGCCACGAAACCACAACATTGGCAGAATGCGACGGTGAGAGACCCAGAAGTCACTCTAGACCACCTGAGCGACCACCTACCCCAAGGGGGTCTGAGCAGAAGTTCACCTGGCATTTTCAGTCGCTTCAAATTTCAAGCATTCGGTAAATTGCAAAATTCAAACTCTGCTTTGGCTCTTTTTCCCACTGCGGTTTCTGTACTTTGCAATGGATACCAGCACCGCATCTCCCAGCGTGCCAACTCAGCCAGTTGCCAAAACTCCTTCCGTCAAGAAAACTGGTGTCACCAAGAAACGCGGAAAGAACCACGGGATCAAGGTGCCAAAGTGGCGAGGATTATCAGGTGGCTTCAAGAACTCTGGTTTGGCCATCCATCCCAATCGCTTTCATCGTGTCTTCAGCAAAAAGTACCCTCAGAAAGTCAACCCCAAGGCTAGCATTTACGCAGCTGCCGTGGCTGAATACATGCTTGCTGAAATGATCGAATTGTCCGGAAGAGCTGCGAGGGATAACCGGAAATTGAAAATCGTGCCACGACACATCATGCTGGCCATCAGAGCAGACGAAGAGGTAGGCTCGTTCTCTATTTCTTCTGAATGACAGTTCTTTATACAAACTGTCTCTAGTTGGACAAATTCCTGAAAGATGTCACCTTTCCGTGGGCTGGTGTGGTTCCTCGCGAGTACGTGGAGAATGTCAAGAAAAACGGTGGACTGCGTGAGCCCGATGAAATTCAGCTTTCGCGTCCAGAGGATAACTGGAAGACCGTCAAAGCCAACATGGGTTTCCCTGGGTTCAAAAAGAAAGAACCTCGACCAGCTATTCGCGAACTTTCCGAGGAAGTCTGAGCGGCATTTCCTTTTTTCAATGTGTTTTCCTGATCATGAACTTCTTTCGACTCAAAGTGTTTTTCTCGGATTATTTCTCGTTCCTGAACCACAGTATTTTTGACAATTCATGACGAGTTGACGAGGTTTGGTTTGTTCACAAAATTGAGCCAAAGTGCATTTTCACAGACCCGCTGGCTGCTAAAAGGTTTTCTGCTGTCCGGTAATAAAGGCCACAGTTTTTTTCAATGCTGCGACTGTTTTTTTCTATACTGACAACTGGAAATAAATTTCACTTCCGGTTGCTTTGTTTTGATGGTCTACTCTACAATTAGTAAGCTCGGTAGAAGGTAGGCGGTAATGACCGCAGTTCGGTAGAGGGTAGCCTCGATATCCTTCTGGTAACACAGAACCAAGAGCTCATTTGAACACAAACTTTGCCACGTCTGTCATTTTTCTTCTTGAGACCGTGGCTGTGACATCTCCGGTACTTTTTGCCGAAATGTCTGTACGAAATGGGACGCGGCGATCTCAGAGGGTTGGGGATAGATCACCTTCAATGGATGAAGGCCTGAGTGACGAGGACCTCATTGAGAAAATTATCGCACATCATCGTCGAAAACTAGGTGATTATAATCAATCAGACAGCCTTGAACACTCTTTTGGATGCAATATGACTGCTTTATGGTTCACAGAACTAGTTGTAGTACAAGCCTGTGACGATATGGCTGTAAAAACTCTCGATTTCTCTGGTGGGAAAAGAGACCCGAAGTTCTGGCCGTCCATTGAGAAACCGAGTGATGCGACGAAATTGACACCAGGAATGCGGATTCTTGTACCGTGGAAAATGAAGGACAACTCGGAGTAAGTAACTAGCATTTAGTTAAGTGCTCGATGATCAGTTAGTTTTTCCAGGAGGAAATTTGAATGTCGCGTTTGTCTTGTCACTGCGAAACCCTCGGAAGCAGTGAATGAAAAACGCCGTTTGCGCCAACTTTCCTTTGATACTTCTAGTACTGTCGGGTCGAGCCAAGAGGTAACATGTTATTTTAAAGTGACACTTATTGGGTTGGTAACTGATTTTACGATTTCTCATCTCAGCCAGAAGACGAAAATACAACGGATTCTCATCGGACTCTGGAACATGGATCACAACCAACAGCTCCGGTTAGTTCGTCTTAACATTAAACCTGTCTATCTATCGTGATGAAAGAATATTTTTCAGGTCAAAAAACATTTTTCCGATGGAGACCGGCAAAGGGATTTGGCACGCTCAGCAAAATTAGGACACGGAAGCGGAACAAACCGGAAGCGCCGCAGCCGCTCGCGAACTTCATCTCCAAGTGCAAAAAAACGTTTGTCTTCACCATCATCAAGCTTTGTGTATCAAATTACTTCATTTATTAATTAGGTAAATCAAAATTGGATAGCCACACTGATAAACAGCAGCTTCAAAGCATTCCTCAAGCAGCGGAAATGCCTCGTCACTTAAGTCGCTTAGCTCAATATGCCGAGGCACAAAACGGTACCACCCAGTTCGAAACATTCTCATCTGAATTTTTATTCTGTTTTTCAGCTTTGCTGGTTCATAAATCCAAGCAAAGACGTGGGAAGAAATCTGAGGACCCGGAAACCATTGACGCCGAAGCAGACTTGGCAGAAGGTCAGTTTTTGTAAGCAGTGGTTCACTTCAGCACGATACATAGCATTGTAATTATTCCAGCGAACGAATTTGCCAGAACAATTCAGGTGGATCAGGGTGGGGAAGAGCGAGCCGACTCACCCGAGTACGAAGATGCATCTGATGATCAGTCTGAATCAGACGTACTTCCAAAGTGTAAGCAACTGATTGAAAATGTCCAAATCCAGCTTAACGCATTCACCGTAAATTATTTCAGCAAAGAAACGACGAACAGCCCCTCGTCAAATTATGACAAAAAGCGGTGAGAAACTTTGTTCGTCGTCATGATTTGGGCACATATTACCGGTATCTTTTAGCCACTCCAAAAAGCCCTGCCATCCGCAAAAATGTCAAACGTCCATATAGTCCAAAGAATTCGAGCAAGAAAGGCTCATCGATGCTGATCGGAGGTCAGACCAGCAAATGCCGATTTGATCTCTTCCCTGTAAAAATTTATTCTCATTTCGTAGGTCGCAACATGCCATATTTTGATCCAGGAAACCCAGATGATCCGACCGAAAAGAAAGTTCAACTAATGGCAGGCGTGAATATCTGGATACACAAGACTTACAAATCCGGACTCGCCGACAAAGGTATGGAATCTGGAAAGTCAACGGCGACTCGAATGCGATCCATGATGTGGCACTTGTTTTTGTATTTCATTGGAGGTATCATCATTTTTGACACTGTGCCATTTAACCTCGCTTAACTTCGGTATTGAAGGTCAACATATGATAGCAGAGGTGAAGGATGCCAAGAAGTCGGCTGGTCCAATATTTCTTCTGGGAGGGAAATTGTCCGGGAACTATGTATTCGACTTGATGTGCAGTGAGTCATTCCATTCAACCCAGTGGCACATTTTATCAAAAAATTTATTGTTGCAGTGTACACGAAAACTGTTATGAATCTACAAGGACCGATGCCAGTTCAGCTCTTGAAGGATTATATCAGCAATAAGTGTTCCAAATTATATGCCGCGTACCGCAAATCCCGCCAGGAAGACGAGGTTGGAGATGATGACACATCAGGCGATCCGGACACGAACGGGAGTGAGGAAGTCTAAGGAACTTCACGATTTCAACGGAGATAAACGGTGTCTGCAATTTCCGGTACTGTCTTCGCCCCGTTTCTGAAATGAAAATTGTGTAAATCAGTTGGCATTGAATCTTTCTTGTTCGTTTAATTCGTCGTCTTCGAATCATATTTTTCTCGCTTGAAACGCATTTTTCTTCTTTGTTTTTGTTGTTTGGCAAAATTGAGATGGTCTTTTATACGATTCGGTGAACGCTGATCTGGTCAAATGTCAATGATGAACCAAATCGCAATAAAATTTTCAAAATACTGAAGTTACCGTGAGCCACTTCACTCAAACAATCAATTGGCCATTGGCCAGGAAATTTTCAAAACCTAGCAGGGAAACCAAATTAAATGCAAGTCTGCCGCCATATCTAAAACGGGTCTCTCGCCACTACAAAAGCAGGTCTGAAACGAATCGAAAAGCAGGTCTGCCGCAGGTCGAAAGTCCCAGCTAGGGCCGGTCTACAAGACAGTGAAAACCAGATCACAATCACTGCAAGCCGCAAGCGATAGCATGTCGAAAGTAGATTCTCCGGCAAGACGAATTCCAGGTCTGAGGCTAGTTAAAAGGAGATACTTTTGTGCGCTCCCTAGACCTTGCTCACACCCAGCCTCACATCCACCCTTTTCTGACTGGGCTGTTAGACTCTTGGGAGAATCAAACAGAGCGGTATTCAGAGAAGTCAGACCGAGTTGAGCCCGTCAATTACCATACTCTACAAGCTAGAAAACTGTCATTTCATCAATGGCAATTCGTCGGGCTTTAAGTTGATGGCAACGTTCTCCATAATATTCGTCAATGACATTAAAGAAATCTGGGGGAAATCTGGAGGAAATCTGGAGATTACGGGGATGGAAAGCAACAGTTCTAAATCAGCAATGGATGACATAAGCGTCCTCTTGACAGCTTTACATCCCATATTTTTCGTATTGGAAGTGATGGGTCTGAAGACCCCAATGCACCAGAGCCGTTGGAAATCCAGTTCAGTTCTGAAATATGCTCAGACTACCGGCCTGTGTATGATATGTTGTGGCTGCTTCTCTTTTTTCCTCCTGTCGGTGCTGGATGCAGTTGACGATATAAGTTCGTCTGACTTTCAAAATCTTTTGAAGTATCTACCTGTACCTTCACAAGACCTGCTGATTCTTATCACTTTATGGACGGTTTTCAAGAAGAGGATAGTTTGGGATGACCTCTGTGTAAAATTTGGTGAAACTTTTAGAATCTGCCGATCAGTGGGGGATAGACAGCGGAAGCATGATGAACTGCATCACCAGGCCATCCGGAGAGTTCGACTTGGTGTCATTTCCGCATCACTCGTGGTGACATTATTCACCACATTGTCGTTCTTACGAAGCTGGGGCACGAAGAATTTCTCGCCTTGGCGAGATATTCCGGTTATTCAATTCCTTCAAAATCGCGTTCATATGCCGCTGTGGTTGTACGCAACCTCTGCAGCGATATTCGAAGAGCTTCCTTTCCTAATCTCGCACCTCGTTAAGCTAGCTTTCATTCTGACATGCTGTTTCCTGGGCGCATCACTCAAGCTGATTCTACAAGAGAAACCCAGCGATGTCAGGCTTCTTATAAAACTTCACCAGAGCTCTCTGAGAACTGCCGGATGTTTAAACGATATCTATTCGACCATTTTGTTGAGCGGAGCATTTTGTCATACGTTTGCAGCCATCGGAATAATGTGCGATATGATGACAGACAGCCATGATCGGTCAGTGGTGGCTATTTGGGTTATGCTAGTTGGCAACTGGTTGCTATTTTTGACTGAGTATGGGTTTGGGCAAGTACTGACTTTCCTGGCAGCGATCAAACTGACGGAAATTATCAGACGCTTGGGAGATTGGATCCAAGATCTCGCGGAAGAACGCCCAGAAAAAAGTCTGACTTTGGTGACATTTTCCCTCCTGGTTTCGTTCCAGTTTTTTGTGGATTCTGATTGTTTTTGAACAGCTGGTCTTTTCAGGAGTCTATTCGGGTGGATTTTCATCTTCAGATCGCGGAAATTGCACGGAAAAAGCCAGTCTTCACTATAGGGGGCTTTTTCGCCCTGGAACGAATATTTTTATACGAGGTGAGGTCGCAGTTGTCACCCAACCTTGTCAACGACATACGAAGACAAAAAACCCGCGTTTCATGTTCTCTTTCAGTTGACTGGACTGACGCTAACCTACATATTTGTTCTGCTCCAGCTTGTAAACCAATGAACCAGTTTACGGCGTGAAAAAAAATTCGGGTCTGGACCTGTTGGATTCCTGGGGTCACATCATACATCTAACTTCTGGACCCACGTTCAGTCCGTCCAGCAACTCGAATAAAAACGAACTATGTTACAAACCATGTTACAAGCTATGTTACATTCTGTACTTTGATGTTTGATGTATGTATTCCTGCGGTCAGTACTCTTTGGATGATCGACAAAATGAATCATTGATTTTCAACTTCTGTATGTTTGTTTTTCACAATTTTCGAAGTAACTTACTCATTATTCGAAATGCCAGTTCATAGACGCACGCCTTTACTTATCTGCTACAAAAGAGCCAATGTTTTCAGCCTTCAAGTCGGGCATTTTTCGACCGCAGCTGCCAGCATTGATTTGTGCCAGCCACAAGTTGTTTTCCGTGGGGTACGGGCATACACTGTAGTTCAGGTTCACAGATGGATGAGAGCTCTATCGATCAAATGATCGTATTCACGTGTTTTCCCGTTGGTAAAATGTTGGCTCTGGCAGACCGAGTCGGGTGAAAGCAGCAATATCGATCTCAAAGTAGCAAATTTTCATTCGGAAACTTAGGAATCTTGCAAAACTGCTCTCTGCATTCCGTCCATTCCTTTGTGGAACTTTTGTTTTATACTTGAATAATCGCAATAATTAGTACCAATAAGAAAATGGAGGAAACCAAGACCAGTGTTCTTTTCCCTCCAACAACCACTATCACCATGACGGAAATGTTGGAAGAACTGGATGTTCGCGGGAAAATCAACCAGAAAGGTCTGGCGCTAATCCGCATTGGAAAATATATCGTTTTCACTGGATTCTGCACTACACTCTACAATGCTTTCATCGCGTTCCGTAAGAAACTCCAATGACAGTTATATAGGTTTAAAAATCATTTTTTTGTGGTAGAGCTTTACCCAGCCCCATTCTGGGTCGCCATCTTCATTCTGGAGTTGTGGTGCTTTGCGAGCCTGCTTGGATACGAGCGCATCCGTAAAGGTCACTTCTATTTGAGTCAAGCTCAACAACTGGACACCACTCAGTCTCCGCAAGACCAGCTGAAAAGCACAGAAAACATTGACGCTGAAATGGGAAAGAGCAAGCTCATGCTGGTGTTTTTCGTTTTGATGGGGGCAGCCATGATGGTGGATGGCAGTGTCCGATGGATCTTGGACACCGGGAAATGCGTGACCGTTGAGGGATTCTTCGGGATTCTGGGTATCATGTTGACATTCGTTGGAGTCAGTCAGCTGTCCCTCCCAGCTTTGAAGAAAGCAAAGAAGACAGTTACAATTGCCTGACTTTGAACAACGCGATATTTCTGCTACGCTTTTGCACTGCATGCCTGGCTCTGTATTCACAATTTTGAACCTGGAAGTATCTATATAGTTTTCACACTAAAATTTCGGTGCACGCTTGCCAGATCTAGTCACACTCGCAGCATTTGGATGGAATTGAAGGAATGCGGTTGAACATTATGATTTCGTTGCGTTGCGGCTTATCAAGCGAAGGTTGCCTTCCCAACACGACTGGTGTTCTGAGTTTCACGAGGGGGTTAAATAAGCATTCCAAGATTTTTCTTACTGGATAATGTATACGAAAATGAAAGGCATCCCACAACTCTCGTGTTATTCAGTCAGACGGGTACGTAGACTTAACTGCCGAAAAAAGTAAATATTTTCAAGAATTGTTCTCACATGGCTCTTTCGTCAATCAAAACCCAGGTGAATCACAAAATAAGAAAATGCTAAGGATTCAAAGCGTCAATGCCTGTTCAAAAGAGATTTTAATTCGGTAAGCTACGATAGTCAAAAATACAGTTCAAATAATGCATCCAGAACCGCGCCAGATCAGAAAGCGCCATTCACTTCTCTTCGTTCAGCTCCTTCTTGCAGCGTTCCTGAATCCTCTCCAACATGGCCACGGATCCATTTTCTTGCAGCTTTATCAATCCACCAGAAGCACAAAGGCGCATCATGTTTCGAGCGATGAAATCCAAACATTTGACCTGAAGTAGCTCGAGGTCATGCTCATCAGCGATGACGAAGATTCTCAAGACGTTTTCGACATTCAGCTGACTGATCAGTTCCTCAACACACGCGTTCTCCAATGGATCAATCTTGTACTTGTTCGCAGCGACGACCAGCTTTTCAGCCAGTTTCAGGTTCAATTCATCCTTTCCATACATGTAACTAATCATCGCGCCAATAGTCTCTCCATCCAAATCCTCAATGAGACAACTTCCGGTTGCAGTTTCTTTGAATGGATGCTGGAACATGGCAGCGAATACAGTGCTGTGCATAGAGAGGATGAATTTGTGAGCTCGGTATTCTCTGGAATCAGAAGAGGTGAGGAGAATGCCACCAGATTCATGGCTGCCTTGTTTCTGCAGCAAGTTGAGAAAAATGGCCGATGGAGTCGAGCGTTTGGCTGCAGTGCCTCCTGAGAGGATTTTGTAGTGAACATCGGCGCGGATGTGCAGACAGTCGTCAAAAAGCATGCCTTTCTCGATGTCTTCGTGAGAAAACACACGCGACCATCCCCGGGCGTCAATTGATTTACCGTTTCGCTTACCGAGTATCATACTGTCGCTCTTACGCGTCTTCAAGGAATCACCAGTAGGACTTCGCAACCTACAAAGCTGTATGGTAAGATGATATTGTAGTGAAAGAACAAAAGTCAAACCGGAGAGTGAAACTGCATTCTGCTTCGATATCCCAGACACTTTCCAGTGACAAGAAGATGCCAATGTAATTGATCTTCGATGAATTCTCTTTCTCAACTTGGAGAGGGTTAACATGGAGCTTTCAAACGGATCCCTCCCCGAACATTCGCGGATCGTCGTGCTGGCCGTGAGCAAACATCCAGCTGCTTGAAATCTTTTTGGTCGAGAATCCTTCGAGAACAAAGTCAACCGTAGCGAAGAACTCGTCCAGAGTCTTGTCCTTCGATGCAGCGGACGTTTTCATTGCTGACATGATTCTTGGTGGTGGATTGAAGGAGAGAAGAATACTAACGGAGGGCCAGAAGGAATCCTGAGTCAGGATTCTTTTCCTGTCGATTCCTGACAAGTAAATTCCGTTTTTAACACGTCCGTACTCTCTAAACACCCACCCCCCCCCCCCCCCCCATATTCTCGGAAAGGCCGCATTTTCAGACGTTAAATACTCTTTGGGCCTTTCGTAGGTTTCAGTCGGAAAATGTTGGTCAACGGTTTTACTCAAATGAAACGCTGTCTTTTGGCAGCGTTACGCTCCCGGTCTGTCAACTTTTGTTCGTGCATCATGCATCATCATTCATCAGGCTTCATGGAGATTCTGCTCTAGCGGTCAAGTAAGTAGCCACTGTCTATTCTGGGTTATCTATCTTTCGTTTGGCAGGCGATTGGTCAAAAGGTTCCGTTCGCAAAGTGAAGATTTTGTTTGTTAAGTGACATCACACAGTTTGGTCAGCTTTCATGGTTTCTGTCGCAATAAACTAATCCATCTGTCTGAGCTGATACTTCGAAATAACATCGCTGAATCTCTAAAAGGGCACTGAACACGCGGACCACTGCGCAGCTGCAAACCTTGGATCGCCACTCTTCGCTCGAGAACACACAATTTTCGAACGTCATCTCGACAGGGTACTTGAAGAAAACAAAAAACTAATACGCTCCATTGTTTTCGACCTGTTTGCGGTTGGCATGACGAAAAACAAAATCACGGTCGAGCATTTAACAAGCATTTTTCTGCATCGGCAAAGCAGAGTCGTGTAGTCTCAGACAAGCTGTATATTTTGAAAAGGTCACCAGCCACATCTTGAAGATTCGTGTCACGCCAGGTTGCGTCATCAAAGATTCTGGTGTCGTCGAATGAGCATCAACCGACACACCCCCAGTTTGCTTCGCGGTAAACATTTTAATTTCAATTCACCTGTTCTAATTCTTGATTGCAGCTTGATACTTCGGCTGCACGCAAGACTTGATCGCGGATCTCCGTATCGGTATTGCATTTAGGGTCACCGTAAATCATTCCATCACCGAATTTTCTCTACATTATTCGCCATGCTGCGTTTGATTGCGTTATTATCAATTATGTCGTCGGCAACTTCTTTCCGCTTGCACATAATACAGGTCATCATAGGAGATAACCCCTATTTTGGCTACCGTGCAACAAGTCCGGCCTATGACGTTGCTTACGAAAAGCTCCAGTTATCGTATCCAGAACTGATGGACAATGCACTTCGGACCTCGATTTACGAGCCGGGACAATTCACATGTTCTCAAGTGGCAGAGAGAATGTTGTTTGTTGCAGTTGATGTATCAAACTCGATTCGGGAAGAATCGGACTGGTTCAATGTCATCGTCAGTCCAAGTTTGTGGGCCGATTTCACACTCCGAAACTCATATCAGAATTACTTCATTTAGGTTGCACGCTGGCTTCCTACATCCTTGGGGATTATGCTCGAGGTGAGGTTGAGTATTTGGTGAAATTCTAATACCAGTATTCTAGCAAATATCCCAGATTTTATTTAGCACAGTTTTATAGCGGTGGCAAGTCCGTTGGTTCACTTGATAATTGCGCTGGTGGTGTGATAGGAAGTGCTCCGTATCCTCACAGGGATAATTGATTCAGTACAACCTATTAAGCTGACCACCTAGTCCCCGGTCTGGTGGTCCACATACCACATACACAAGGGTGCCATTTGACCCCCCC